>CAAE01014679.1:314770-347270 GCA_000180735.1 Tetraodon nigroviridis | reverse complement strand
AATGAAGCCATATTCCTCCAGGCGCGAGCAATGGGAGAAGCTCCGCCCACCTCGTCTTCTCTGCCCGGCCACGTGCCGCCTCGCTCACGCCGCCACAAACCACACACGCCGCAACTCACCTCCGACAGCTCGTCAGGGCAGCGCCGCAGCCGCGCCAGGGGCCTAGGCCGGGGGGTCCACGCCCGGACGGGGGCGGAGCCTCCCGCCTCGGCCCCCTACGGAGCGAGCGCCAGTGAAACTTTAATGAGACGCAGCCTCGGAGGTAAAAAGCTGCAGATCGCATTGTGCTACATCATCTACATCGCTTACAGCTTTCGATGCATTTTTCATCAACGTGCCAATTCACATAGCATCCATATTAATCACATTAGGATCTGGGTTTCTTTACGCAGCGTGTGCGTGGAACTCTTTCCGCTTCTGGGTATTTTTCATAAATTCTTTTTTTTTTTTGTTTTGGAGGCCCCAGAAAAGAAAAAAACAGCAAAAATACCCCAAAAGAGGTTTTGCGATGGATAAACAGAGAAGAGCGATCAGAGGAGAAAGAGTCCGACCCCCAGACGGAAGCATCTGCCCACAGAAGCTTCTCCCATCACCGTAAATCAGATGTTCCTCCTCCGAGGAACCTCCGCCGACACCTCCTCAAAGCTTCCACAACCCGATCAATGGCGCTCGGCTCGCTTGCGATGACGGCAGCATCTTCGCAGCTTTACTTTCCTCCCCTTGCAGCGCCGCAGCGTGGGAGCGAGGATGGAGAGACGGAGGGCCGGGGACTCCCCCAGGGCCGCCCGTCTCCCCCCCGCCTCTCTCGCTCCTCCCCGCTGGGGGACAACGAGATTACAGCGTTCCCCGGAGAGGCAGCGCGTCCCGGCTGCAGCCGCAGCCCCCCGCGGCTGCTGCGCGCCAACACCAGCGCTCGCTTCAGCCTGCAAAGATTACGTCTCCCTTTGAAATGAACAAAACAATGCACTCAAACCATTAACCTCCACTGCAGTCTTGAATCGCATTACCAGGCAACTGCAATGCGATTACAGGCTGAGCGACTCGCAGCAACGCAGACAGATGCGCTTTCAAAGCCCATTAATGACGGCGAGAACGGACGGAACGCCACTAGCGCAGCGGTAAAAATACGAGCACTTGTCCCGCAACGTCCCCGCGTAAAAAGGGAATTATCATAGTTTTGGCTGCGCCTCAGCCACAACAAATGTTGGAGGACAGGAAGAAGCGCGGCGGCGAGGAGCGCGGCGGCGGGATGCCTGGACGAGGCCTATTTATGACAGGAAGCTGGACTCATCAGCCATTCAGGGCGCTGAAAGAGGAGACGGAAATCGATGGCACGCCAATTATGACACCGCACCGAGCCGTTTGAGTGCAGGGAATTAGCCGCGCAAATCTCGGTATCAGGTTCAGTTAGATGGGCTGTGGGGGGGGGGCAGGACACCCACCCAGAACCGCAGGGAGGACTCTTGGAAATATCGGCCCTGAAGCGTCTCCGCAGAGAAAACAAAGAGGTTCTGAGGCAGTTCCTGGTGAATCCCACAGCCAGAGAAAGCCCTCTGGGTCTGGGTCTGGGTCTGGGTCTGGTTCTGGTTCTGGGTCTGGTTCTGGGTCTGGGTCTGGTTCTGGGTCTGGGTCTGGTAGTTGCTCTTATTTTTGAAGGTGGAGAACGAAGGAGGAGCAGATAAAAGCAGTGAGAAGTGAGAAGCAAAGCTTCTGTTTATCTCTTTTGTTCTTCTTCCAGCTATAAAACACAGAGTGGAGTCGGGAGGACGGGAGGACCGGAGGACCGGAGGACCGGAGGACGGTGGCGGCAGCGGCGAGCTCCATTATCATGTGTTCGCTGAACCAGCGAGGACGCAAAAAGACTGCAGCTGCCGCAGATCAAACACACAGCTCATATTTCTCTCATAAGAACATTAAACTTCTCGGACACCTCCCCTCTCACACACACACACACACACACACACACACACACACACACACAGGAACGGTGGTCGCGGCCAGTTGAGCCATGCAGCGGCGAGCGCTCAGCTGGGCTTGAACACGACACCACAGCTGCATCCCACAACTCAAATGATTGAATTGAAACAGAACAGGCCATTAAAGTCATTAGCATACCTCAAGGATAGGTGTGTGTGTGTGTGTGTGTGTGTGTGTGTGTGTGTGCTGGGGCAGGGGGCGTGCACCAAAGGGTGAGTGTGCACAGTAATGCAGCGCATATATTAGGAGCAGATCTGCTGATAGAACTTGAAAGAGCATATCTTGCAAAAGCTTCTATATATTATTTATCACTCAGACATCAAAAAGGAGACTTTATAATGACCTTTTTTAATTCCTATGCAAAGGTAACGCACACCATCAAAGCCAGAATTACCCCTAAAAGAAGCTGGAGAGACCGCAGCGCCGCGGCTGGCGTAGGCCGCATGTTCGCGGATCAGCACGCTGCTCTGGGACGGGACGAGAGCCAAGCACACGTTAGCTTACAGGAACGCGCTCGTCAGGCCCGAGAGCGGCAAGAGCCGGGGCGGCTCGCTGGATCTGGAGCTACCTGATATCCCCAGTGGGGTCACACCCGTGTGTGTGTGTGTGTGTGTGTGTGTGCAGCCTTAAGCTGATAAATCATGACTGTTTTAATTGTTCCCTGACCTTGGTGAAAGGGTGGACGTCGTTTATCAATTAGAGGCTCACCGCCAGATTTATCCTTCCGCCTCTTTTATAGTCCACCGTGTCGGCACGCCGGCTCCCTCCCGCTGGACCGGCACTCAAACGAAGAACAACCACGGCAACGGCATCCTAATCCGTGCGTGGGCGCCTCTACAGCGCGGCTTCACACCAAATCCCCCGAGAATACCGCCGTCGCCGCCGCCGTGAGGCGTGTTTTATGGGGATTAAGGCGGCGGAAGACAGATCCGAGTCTCGGCTATTGTCAGAGAGCTGCAGCGAAGCCGGCTGCGATTTTAAAGAGGCCCGTTAATGTTTTACACACTGTTTCCAGGCGGCAGCGGACCCGTAAAGTCCCTGCTGCACCGCAGAATGGTGGTGAATGGGAAAATGAGTGTGAGTGTGAGTGTTTGTGTGTGTGAGTGTGTGTGTTTGTGTGTGTTTGTGTGGCTCAGATGAGACCATGATGTGAGAAAAAGAAGTTGGAAGCAGCGGTGGCGCCGTCCCAAGCGGACACGCCCGCGGAGGCCAGGAGAATGCGCGGGCGGTCTGAGGAGGCCGGCGCTGACCTTCAACGCAGCGGCGACGGCCCCCCGCCTGAGGAACCCGCCTGCTCATGTGTGAAGAACCGGCTCGGCTGGGCCGGACCCAAAGGGGGGGGGGGGAGGTTTTAAGGCCCGTTTAACAGTAGCTCCCAAACCAGAAGCCCCGCCCCCCCCGCGGCCTCAGGCCTGCGAGCGCGGCGCCGGTTCAGAAGTGGGCCGCGCTCAGACTCCTGGGAGAACAAACAGCTTGATGGGCTGCGTGTGAAAGTCTGCAGGCCTGGCGGCAGGGACCCGGTGAGAGCGCCGGCTCGCCTGCACAGCTTTCCCAATCCAATAACCGGCTTTATTCCGGGGCCGACGCGAGGCTCATCTTTGATCTGAACTGGAAGCTGGGGGCTCTGGGGCGGGCCACGCCCCATCACTTATGGGAACTTCAAAGGTTCTGCTGATCACGCCGCCGTCTCTTATCTGCCGAGCGAGAAACAGCCACAACAACAAAAAAGTGACTGTGGGAAGAATTCAGAGAAGGGAGGGAAAAGTGGGGATGAAGGCCTGAGGAGGAGACCGCCGTCTCCGAGGAAACGAACGTCCGGGAGCAGAGGAGGAAACGCAACACGGACGCTCGGATTAGAACCCGGTGGAAGGAGGCGTGGCCCAAGAGGGGTGTGGCCCAGGTGGGAGGGGTGTGGCCCAGGTGGAAACTGTGTTGCCCAGATAGAAGGGGCGTGATCCTGCTGGAGAGGGGCGTGGCCTGGATCCACCTGGACCAGGTCGCTGCCGCTGGGATCCTGTTTCGAATCAGATTCCAGCCGGATGAAAGACCTGATTTGGGCTCCTCCGCCGCCTGGTTTTCCCGCCGCGCCGGGGTCGATAATTGATATTTTTGTCAGGGAAGCCCGATCTCATCTCATCCGCCATCGCCATTCCTCTGCCTGCCCCCGCCGGCGCGCCCCTCCCCCACATCACATCACAAATGTGACTGGGCTCAAACTGCTGACTTGCTCACAGTCCATTGAGTTTCCTCTCCTTATCAAATTACAGCCACCTCAATAACCCACTCGCCGCAGCACGCCGCAAGAAATGAGGTTTCCTCCATCGCCGCCCCTGGCTCTGCTCTCTTTCCATCCACTTTTCTCTTTTCTCACATTTTTCTTCCAAAAAAATGGCAGGCGGGGGGGGGGGGGGGGGCGTCGAGGGCCGCTGGAGCCGGCGTGAATTTGGAAGGGGCTAACCACCGTAACCATGGTGACGGAGGTGAGCGGGGGAGGCGTGGACGGCATGTATGCGCGTCCTCGGGGAGGGTTGAAATGGTTGGCAGCAGTTAGCTGCATGCTAACATGGCAAAGATAAGCTAAGATAACAAATTGTAATTTAACAGGTAAAACTACACCTGGAAACGAGGCGAGGAGAAAAAGAAGAAAAGTAAAGTAGAGGGCCGACTGGACTCTGGCGCTGCTAGCATCACGTAGCATGGAGTCAGCGCGCGTTTACCAGCAGCTGCCGCTCAGATACACCCCCATCATCCACCTTCCAGAGCAACGCCGCCGCGTCTCCGAGGAGAAGGTGACAGCCCCATCGCCTGTTCCGTCCCCACGGCGACAGAGCTCAGAGGGGGGCTGTGGAAGCGGCCCATGCAAGGTCATCCGTCTCATTTAGCGAGCGAAGCTGCCGGTTATTACAGTCAGAATGAAAAGCTTCATCCTGGGCTCCGCCGCCTGACAGCTGATGGATGTCGTTTAACCTTCCCAGCAGCTGGTTGCTGGTTCCAAACCCAGAGTAAATAAGGTGCGAAAGTTGGAAACGCGTCTGCAGGCCAGGCTTCGCGCCGCCGCCCCCCCCCAACGTCTCCCTCCACGTCCCCCCAGATAGAGTCGCTACGAAGAGTATTTGATTTATTTCCAACGTCAGCAGCATTGATGTTTTTTGGAGCTCGTAATTGCCGCAGCATTAATGCATGCAAACGAGAGTTCAGGTTAAATATACAGGAGCTTCAACACACACACACGCACACACACACACACACACACACACACACACACACACCTCCAATGCGAATTAACATCAATATTTATCTTAGTTCTATTATCCAATTCTCACCTCATTCACATGCTAATTGCTACAATTAGCATTAAATAAGGGCCCCCAGTTCAGAGGAAATAACCTGCTGCTGAGCACTTGAATTACCGGCTCGTCACCTGTGCATCCATGATGCAGACACACACACACACACACACACACACACGAATGGGCAGAGCGTAATCAGAAGATGTTAGCGAGTTAACTATTACTAACGCCTGACCAAACTATGTATTTATGAGGCTAAAGTGGTAAAAGGTCAGAAAGTGCACGACGGTCGTGCTAACGTGCACGTACATTCACCGCTTCGCCTCCACAGCTTCGTGTTTGTGCTTCTCAGAGTTGGTGGTGAAAACTGCGTCTACCTGGGTTACCTGCGGCGAGCTGCGCGGCGTGCTCTGCCTTCGGCGGCTTCATTGGAGCCGACGGCGGCGTGTCGGTGACAGCGAGCGTCCAGGTTGAGCAGGAGCAGATTAGATTAACTCCCCGGTGAAAGAGTCTTGTCTGCTTCTATTCTGCATCCTGTCTTGTTAAAATGACGCCGGAACGCCGGCGCAATAAGCAGGCGGCCCTGACGCCGGATTCGTGCCGGGAATGCAGGTGCCGTTTGGAGCGTCTCCAACTAAAACACGGATCCAGGCTCACAAAGAGGTGCCTGGACTGGAGTCCCTGCAGGGAGGCTCCTCCCCCGCAAGGTCAGCCATTTTGTAAATCAACATGGTGGAAGCGCAGAGGCGTCACAAGGGAAGGCCTGGCGGACAGCGTCGCGCCGCCGCAACCCGAAAAAGAGCCGCAGACCTTAAGTGGATGGAGACGAAGCCCGGTGCTAACCGAGTTGGAAACTTCTCGGCCCTGGGGCTGCACTCGTTCCCCGCTCATCGAATCAGCTTGTAAGCGAGAATTCAGACCTTGTCAAGGAGACGGGAAGAAATAAAGACAGAGCGAGACGGCCGAGGCGGAGACAGCGCGAGAAATAAATAAGCCAGAAAAAGAAGTCGGGAAAATCCAATTGTCCTCTCAGGAGCAATATCGGAGCTGCCGAAACTCCGAGGAGAAACAAACCTCAGCGGCAGGAAGACGGGAGAACCGACCTCTGCAACGCAGACGCTACGCTAGCTAGCGTCCGCCCCGCCGCTAACCTCCTCCAACAATAGAACGATCACCAACGGCCAGGTCTGGAATCTGATGACCTTTGGAGACAGAAACACCAGCGAGCCAAGAAACGCGCAGAGATCTGTTAGCTTCCACTTTTATCTGCAATCAGGCCAGGAGAACAGGAAAACACCCGGCCCGCCGCAAAAAACACCGTTGCAATCGCTCAAAGCGGCGTTTTTGGAAACGATCTGGATAAAAGCTTCCGGCAGAGGCGGCAGGACGAGTGAGACAACTAGCATTTAGCATGTTTACCCAATCGAGTGTCTCCCGCTAACGCTGTTACCTCGACGCTGCAGCAGCTCTCAAATGTGCGTCGGTGCTTCTCGCAGCGCGGCAGGAGCACGCCGGAGTGTGTCGGAGAGGCCAGCCGCTCGCCGCCCCGCCAGATTGGATTTTCACCCATGAAATGTAAGCTGGTGGGGAAAAAACGGCAGCGACAAGCTCCTATTTACGCGGCAATTTTCCACTTGTTCAGGGTGCAACGAGATGACATTTGTCTCCGGGCCTGCTGATAGCACGCCGCTCCGGAGCGCCGTTCATATCCACTTCATTAGCACTTCCGCTGCTGCCACCCAAAACGGCAGCGATCATCAGACAGAAACGTGGCGCTAATTTATAGCACTTGATTACGGCAGGCGGAGGAGGGCGGCGCCCGTGTCGGAGTGATGACTGGTGATGTGACGGAGAGAGGAGTTATTTAGCACCACGAAGAAAAACAAGCAGCAACAAGCAGAACGGACAAATTAGCCCTTTTTCCCTCTGCGACGCCAACATTTAAGGGTGAAAGAGGAGGAGGGGTGGGGGAGGGGAAGAGCACCTGTGCAGGTGGGCCGACAGGGTCGTGTTTACACCCGTGTTTTACCGAGCGTGCTAATATTAGCTCCACTCCAGCCTTTTCAGCTGCAGGTGTAACGCTAACGCATTAGCATGTTAGTCGTTCTATTGCTACTTATTTTGTGACCCCCTCATAAAAGGAACTGGAGAGGTGCGTCTTCAGCAGTGGGGGGTGGGGGAGGGGGTGGGGGGTGCAGCTGACGGATGTGTGGGTCTTTCTTTATTACCTGGGTGTAATTTGGTGAACTGACCCTTTAACACCGACTCCCATCACCCCTGCAACCATCGTTACCGATCTCCAGCCAGCAGCTGCAGCGGACATAAACACACCCAACACACTCCATCAACCCCACACACACACACACACTCACGGTGAGAACATGCGCCTGCTGAGGCTGTAATCTGTAATTTGTAAGTTCCATTTGTTTTTAACACACACCAAAGCAGCTCCTCTGGGACCTAATAAAAGCTCATAAGCGGGGGGAGAAGCAGCCGCGGCGCGCTGCTCTTTCCCACACATCTCACCTTGATAGATGATTTTGGAAAAACACAGAGGCGTGCTCCGCTAACAAAGTGCTGCGAGACAAAGGAGCAGTGATATTTAGAATCTTCATCTGAGGAGGAGGAGGAGGATGAGGAGGAGGAGGAGGAGGAAGGGGCTGATTTGGGCTGAATTACAGGAGCGTCTCACCGTCGAGCCCCGCTGAGCTCGGCTCCCGCTAAGGCCGTGCTTTTATTTTGAAGCCCGCCCCGTAATCAGCGGTTTGATGGCGTTAACGGGAGAAGCCGGCGGAGACGGCGGCTGTTCCCTCGGCTCAGCTCTGGAAAAGCAAACGTCCTGTAACTGGTAACTCTGGAGCCCAGATCTGCATCCAGGAGAGACCAGAGTCGTTAAAGGCCTCGTTTCGTTTGGAGAAAGGAAAACAACCATGAATCAGCCCAGCGGAGGTGTGTGTGTGTGTGTGTGTGTGTGTGTGTGTGTGTGAGGAGAGGGGTGTAATCAACAGAAGCAAAAAGCTTTAACTGACACACAAACACACACACACACACGTCGACCCATCATAGCACAGTTTGAGTATTGATCACAGCAGAGGCGTGACCTGGCCGTCATCATTTAAAAACGGAATAATAATGTGAGTGTGAGTGTGTGTGTGTGTGTGTGTGTGTGTGTGTGTGTGTGTGTGTGTGTGTGTGTGTGTGTGTGGGGACTAAGACCGACCACAGTTCTGTTTCTCTGAGAGGCGCAGGAGGAAGCGCTAACGCCGCTAACAGAAATGCGCAGTGCTTCTCGTACCGCTTTTATTTTTTCCTTCCTTTCACCAGTGCAACCGTACTGCTAGCTCCGTGCGCGGTAATGCGTCTCATTTGAGGGTCCCACGGAGAGAAGAATGCTTGAAGGACAGTACGAGAGTGACGCGACATCATAAACGAGCTAATCACAGCTGGCTGAGATACTGCAGTCAGGAAATAATTGGACTCACGGCGGCGCGGCTGCTTGAGCGTGTTAGCTTTTCATTTGGTGAATTAGAAAAGCTGCACTCAGGTTATTTTCTTAGGGAATTGGAACAAAGTTCCTGCGGTGAGGTTCCCCTCCTGCTTCCTCACTCTCGTCTGGGCTCCTCCCACTGTCTTTTTGCCACGTTAGCTAATGCATACACCTGAGAACCCATCGGTTAACTCAGGTGAGGCCGGTTCTATGCGCAAAAAGGCTGCTAATGCAGCAGCATAGCATGGGCGCGTCGCCGAAGCCCCCCTCGGAGGCCCAACAAGCAAATCCGGTTTCCTGGTTTCTACATTCACTATCACCGACGCTCGGCGCGCTGGGAGCATTTGTTGCAGCCTTTCCCAGAACCGGGGTGTGGCTCCACGCTGCAGATGCGCTTCCAGCTGGCACGAATCCACCAGCGTCTCTGCAGAAGTCGGGACTCTGCGGATGTTGCGGAACGACGCAGCTCAAACCTGCGCCGACGTGCTTGAAGCGGCTCGCGCGCATCTCCTGGAACTTCCTGCCTCTGCTGCGCCGGCGCCAGCTAATGATTCACGGCTCTGCGCGTTAGCAGGTAGCGCCGAAAACATCTCCCGTGGAGTCGCAATTTCCCAGCAGCAGTAAACGCTTCACACTCCTGTTAATTAAAAGCTTCATTATGAATTTAGCAGGTGAAAAAAAGCTGGTAATTATTGGGAGGTGAAGACGTTTGCGACTGCAGCTTTGTTTTCTAGGAGTGGAGTATATTAGCATCCGCAGCAGCATGAACGCTAATTCACCCACGCTATACGTCCGGCGCGTAGACAGCGGCGCCACGGGCCAGCGCTCCACATTAATGGCTGCAGGATATTTAGCATTATTGGCAAAATGTAAATACGCAGCTATTGACGCGCGGCTCAGCACCACACGTGCGAGGCGAGGAGCGTTCCTGCGGCTGGAGTGCACCCGTTTGCATTAAAATTGCTGCAGGACCCCCGCCGGGACGGCTTTGTTGGCGAGTAAATGCGTTGCGCTGTTTGTGCCATTCTTCTATACAGGGAACAAATTTAATTCTGTTCCACTTACAAAGGTCTAGTGGAGGAAGACGGCGGCGGCTTTAGGAGGGAGACGCGCCGCCGCGCCGCCGGCAAGCCTGGCCGGCTGTGAAGAACAAGGCGGCTCCAAATGAAATTTCAGAATAAACGACTGGGCTGTGATTTAGCGGCCTCCTCCGGGCCACAGAGAAGTGAGAAAACATTTCAATCAGGCCGGCGCCGTTGTTATGCTGCTATGAATCAGCTGTTTAAGGGACAACGCGGCGGCGGCGGCGAATGGTTTCACGCTAAAACACAGACACGTTGAGAGGTAAATTCCACCGCCATGAAATTGGGTTTGAAGCCTTTTTTTTCTGTCCCTCCTTTGATTTGTGTCTGATTGAATCGCGCTGACTGAAAAACAAAAGCTGGAATTGCTCCGTGATGGGATGGAAATATTTGACTCATGGCGTTTGTCCGGAACGCCGCTGCACAGGAGCGAAAGCGAGAAGGGGAACCCGCCACGCGTTGCCTCCGCAGCCCTCCGAGTCTTCCAGGGACTATTTTCAGCTGCGGACTGATACGCAGACTGAGGAAGAGGAAGAAATCGGGAGTTTGTTTTTAACGGTATTTTATCCGACGCTAGAACGACATTTACTTATCTTTATGGTTATTGATCAGGGTTTTAATTGATATTAATAAAAGGTCCGTTTGGAGACTTTTACAGCCAGAAGAAGCACAGAATTCTTGACCTTTCGCATTTGTCTAAAGATTACAGATGAACGCTGGCGTGTAACAACGATGATGAAGGGAAAAATCCCCGTTAGATCAGCTGATAAATAAACAATGGAGCAACTTTCACAGCGCTGATGCTAATGAAGGCGGAGCATTAATGTCTTTTTAATAGTTCGCAGACCAAACAACGCGCTGCACGCCGCAGAACACCGACGGTTCAAGGAAGGTTTCCTCGCAACAAAGGATGAACTAAAGATCAGAAGATGACAGGAACGGCGGCTGCCGCTGCTCCGGAGGCGCGGGCAGGCTCGGCACGCTCCCCAGGTCCCGCTCCGGGTCGGCGCTCCTTCCTCAAACTCATCTGCGATGCGCCCGCGCCATCCGCAGCCAGAAAGCTATTAGGCCGCGGCGGGCGTGAGAGCGCGCCTCCATTTGCAGCTGTCAATAGTGCAGCTTGGCCTCCGATAATTATCCCCCAGGAAGGAAGCGTCTGCACGCCGCTCGCATTAGCGCCGCCCCTCGAGACCGCCAGGCCCCATCCTTGGACGTCCGCAGTTCCCCTGAGCTGCCACGCTCAGGGAGGCGGGATCAAGGCTGCAACCGAGGGGGAAGTGTGTCACCACTATTCCCAGTCCTCCCGGCTCTGTGTGTGTGTGTGTGTGTGTGTGTGTGTGTGTGTGTGTGTGTGTGTGTGTGTGTGTGTGTCGGAGCAGACCTGGGTCAAGTCTGCACCATTATCTCGGAGGAAGAGGAGAGCGGAGAACCCGGCCTCGTCCTGAAGCTACGGCAAAGTGGCTGGAGCGCTAAACACGCCAAAAACGGATGGCGCTGCCGCCGCTGCCGCCGCTACCGCCGCTGCCTGTCCTCCCCAGACGTGGGGAACGCGCCTGTACCCACCCAGCAGCCGCTGGAGATAATGGCGCCACGTTTACGAGCGGTGCCATATGCCCACCCAGCGCCCGGTAAATAGAAAATCCATGAGACGCCGCGTTTTTATGGCGGCGAAGACGGTTGCTAACGACCGTGAGCGGAACCGTCAGTTTGGGCTCGAGCTATAAATAATTTAATACTTTAAAACAGGGCAGACGGCGACATGTCGCCTCCTCTCGGAGCCCCAGAACTCCTCCGAATCCGAACCCGGTCGGTGGGCTGGTTTTTAGCACGCCGGCTAGAACTTCTGTGGTGTAATCAGGGGCCCACAGTTGCGCCGCCGCGCCGCAGGGAGTCCCTCCTGGTGCTAATGAAAACAAACATTTAGCTCGGATTTCCAGGCGCCGCGGCCGACATCAAAGCAAACCTGCCCGAGAACACACACCCGAACACGGCGGCACGCAGACACGATGAGGGCGGCGCTGATCTGTCCTGTAATAAACCGCCGTCTTCCTGCGGTATCACGCCGCGCCGGGTTGGCACATAAGAGGCAGAGCTGCTCCGAGCCGACCGAATTCACCGTCTCAGTCGCAACCAAACAAACCGGTTTGCGAGCAGGCCGTCGCCTCCTCCCCTTCTGTTCTCTGGCTGTCGGTTCGCCGCCACGCTGGGCGAGGGCAGAGGGGGCGGGGCCAGCAGGAAGGAGGATCAGGCGGAGGGAAGAGCTCACAGAAGGTGGAGGCGCTCGGAGGTCCGTGGCTGCAGTACTGCCCCCTTGTGGGCAAAAGCACCATCGCCTGTGGCTGCCCGGGGTTGCCACAGGAGGCCTGAGAACCCGCATGGTCGTCCGCCCAACTCACGCATTCCCGCATCCCTGGCAGCATGTGCATGCCATGGACAGATGGGAGGGAGGGGGCAAGGGCCATTACCAGGATGGTGGTGGAGGGGAAGAGGAGGAGGAGGAGGAAGAGAAAGACGAAGAAGAGGAAGAGGACGCCCCTGAGGAAGAGGAGGAGGAGGACGAAGATCAAAATGTAGAAGAGGAAGAGGAGGAGCAGGACCACGATGGTGACGAAATCCAAATGTGGACTTGCCAGCTGGAGCAGCATCCCACCAGCCAGCCACCTAACACAAGCCAGGCCCCTCCCACCAGCCAGACCCCTCCCACCATTCCAAACCGCTCTCAGAATCAACACCCCTTTCACATTCCAAACCGCTCTCAGAATCACAAAAAAAATCAGATTTTAAATGTGTGCGATTTCCGAAGAAATAGAAACCCATCTTTCCGTCACAAGTTTTTTTTTTAAGTAAAACTGTTGTGTTTAAATTAACAAAACAACCTTCCTACCCGCTCCCCTCCTTTTGGGACGGGTTGGCAGCCTTTGGCGCTGTTGCACGGTGGCGGTGGAGGGGGATTAGGGGGAAAGAGGGGTGAAGTGGTAAGGAGAGGAGTGGGAAAGGAAATGTTATTAAAATGTTATTAAGATGTTATTGAGATGTTATTAAGATGTTATTAAGAGAGGATTTAAGTGTAAGGGTGTTAAACAAGGGAGTTGTGGGTTAAGTGTAGGGGAGGGACTCTCTCTCCCTCTCTCTCTCTCTCTCTCTCTCTCTCTCTCTCTCTCTCTCTCTCTCTCTCTCTCTCTCTCTCTCTCTCCCCCTCTCTCTCTCTCTCTCTCTCTCTCTCCCTCTCTCTCTCCCTCTCCTCTCTCTCTCTCTCTCTCCCTCTCTCTCTCCCTCTCCTCTCTCTCTCTCACTATCCCTGACGTGACTCTGTTTACTTTGAGCGATAAAAGCCAACATAAGCATTCAGACACAGAAGGGGAGGTTCTGGCGGCGGAGGGGGAGGGGCAGAGGTGGCGGCAGAGACGGGGGTTGGGTGGGCTAAGGTGGGGTTATAAAAGTGGTGGTGCTGGAGGGGGGGTCGTTGGGGGGGGTTACTGATGAAGTCCCCGAAGGATTCATACATCAAACAGGGGCGGTGGAATAACGGGGGGGTCGAATGCATCCATTAGAACAGCGTGATCATGAGAAAGCCATTAGCACCTCGCGGGACACTAGCAGGCCCTCTTTTAATTGAATCACACCCCCAACACACACACACACACATCACACTACAGCACACACACACACACACGACAGCACACACACACACACACACACACACACACACACACAGTGACTGGTAGCATCCTGTGCTCAAGGACAGAACGTTTGAAACCACCTGGAACGCTAAACTCCGAAGGAAACCCGGTTAAATTCCCCCCTAGATGTGAATATTTGAGGGTTTACTTCCCAACTTTAAATCTCAGAAATCAGGAAAAAAATAAATAAATACGGCAGAATTTGATGTCAAACTGCGAGATTAAAGCCGGATCACCTGCAAACACGCAGTCGGCAGCGCTCGGCTAACACGCGGCGCCGCAGCGAGCTTCCTTTGAACGTTTGCAGATGAATTCCGTTTGACACGTTTGTAAAAAAGCCGAGAAGAAAAGAAGATGAGGCGTTTCTGTTGTGACACCAGGAGACACCGGAACCTTCACAGGGAGTCTGATCCGACAAAAACGCTAGCTGGATGCAGCAGAGCGCCGCTGGACGTTCGCGTCAGCATCTTTTGGAATATTCTTCCAAAAGAAAAAGAAAAGAGTCCAAATGCTTCGACCTGCTGATGAAGCATCAGAAACTTCTTTACATCCAACTGACGCGTGATAGTTTTGTACTGGTAAAAAAACAACCACAGGCTAAGTCATTAAGGTTAGCATGGTGCTAACACGATTTCACACGTTGTCACGTTTAGCTGGAAGGAAGATGAGCTACGCCGACTGGCCCGTGTGGCGTTGCATTAAAGGGGAGGTTGCGGCGTTTTTTGCAGCCTCACCTTTGGAGTTGGACTGCGCGGGTGCGCTAGCAGAAATAATAGGCTCCCGCTGGGAACAGCGCGACACGACCAGAGAGGAGAATTAACTCACCTTCTACAGATTAAACAACTCCCGGCATGCAGTTGGCGCGAGACTGACCTACAATTAGCGACTGCACCGCACGCTAATGAACTCGGCAGACAGGAATGCGACCGGCGGCGGCTCAAAGGCGCCACGGCCTCTGGCGGCGGCCATCTTTGTTGCAGGTACACAAGCTCACTCCTGGATAATTGGCCTGACTGTTTGATGCACGGATCAGTCACGGCAGAAACGCGACGCCGTTCCAGGCTGATTGGTCCAGCATCGCCCGCTAACGGCGGCCATCCATCTCCCCGCATCATCCCCGCCCGTTCCCGCCGTCTCTCGCTCTCTTTTCTCCTTCCTGTCTGTCGGTTCGGTGCAGTTAATAATTCAAATGAGCGCCGGCGGATCGCTGCCTTCAAAGCTCGCCGCTGGAACGTTCTCAAAGGTGGCTTTTTCCTTTTGTCATGTGAAATCAAAGCCCTCAGAAAACTCTCGGCACCGCCGTCCTGCCAATTAAAGAAAGATCAACAACTAGCGGTTCACACTCCATCACCAGAAGAAGAAGAAGTGATCTTTATCATTATCCTCCTCATCACCGCCGCTGTTTGTCTTGCTCTGTTTCAGCCTCGCAGGGCAATCACCGCGCCGCCGCCACGGCCTCGCAATAATCAGCGCCATCATTATCACCACGAACGGCGTCATCATCAGTGTCCGCTCTGTCACGTCTGTTTGGCGTGTCGCCGCCGAGGAGGAATTACCCTCGTAGAGGCGCCTGGTGGCGGCGGCGTCTGGCGTCTGAGGCGCTAGCAAGTTTTAACGCGTTTCTCCAGAAGGAGCGAAAAAAAGGTTGAAAGCGGCGGTAAAAAGCCGTCACGTGTGCTCCGTCAGCAAAAATCAAAGGCAGTAGCAGCGGCTGCTAATGGGGCCCGAACGATTCTCCACGGTTTAGCGTATGACCGCTGATCAATACGGCGCACTCGCACCAATCTTCATCACAGATGACTGTTTGTTTCCCTGAACTCCCATCAGGCTAAAAGCGCAGGAAGCACAGCTAAAACCAGAGGCGGTCAAACTGAGGCCAGGGGGCCACAAGTGGCCCGGTGAACTTTTTAATCCGGCCCACAATTGTTTCTCCAAAAGCTAAATGAAGAAGTTTTTCAGCTTGATGGTGAGAGAGAAACAGACCCCACCTCAGCTAGCATGCTAACATGTTGTCTCAAAAAGGTGGGGCCAAACATCATTTGGAGGGGGGTTGGCTTCCTGCCCCACCCGGTTCATCAGGATCTAAAACCCAATGTGGCCCTTCAGGATAAACAATGCACACACACTCACCAACATCCGGTTAGCACGCGGGATGCTAGGTTGAGGCTAACAGGTAAACAGAGACAGTGGAGTCTCCGTGGAGACGAAAGGACGCAAATCTGGCAGAAATTTGGAGAATCGGCCGCGTTTCTGGATGAAACCCGACAAGCACAATTAGCGGCTCGGTTATTTAGGCCCACCGGAGCGCTTCCGACCAGGACCGTGCTCCATCCCGGATGGAGACGCTCGCTGCAGATCAAGGCTGGAAGCAGCAGATTCCCTCTGCCACAGCGCCCCCTTCAGGAGCAGCAGGAGAACTCCGCCCGCCTGGTGCAGCAGAACCGCAGGAAGAGAGGAATATTTATGCCTTCGCGTCTTCATCACTTTAATATTCAGACGGAGGGAACATTAGATCCTGATTTATACCATGATATTTAATAATGATTATGGCGCTAAATTAAAACTGCCGCGTCACCAGAAACTTCGGTGATTAAACTATGATGAATGAAGGAGGGAAAAAGGAGAATATTTGTCTTTTCTTTGTTGGAAACAATGAAAACCCTCCAGTACAGACCGACCGTCCTCATCCTCATCCTCGCTTTCATCTTTAACGTGTGTGAAGGTGTGTGAACGCAGGCCTCGCCGGCCCAACCGATGGTGGCGGCGTGGAGCGGCGGCGAGGCCTTTCCGGAGGAGGAGGGCACCCTTGAAGCGCCCCTCTGACAGGCTGCCTCATTATCTGGCCTCTCCAGAGTGCCAGGCGAGCCCGCTGCCGGAGCGGGGGCACGCCGACGCCTCAATCAGGCCGCCCCCGGGGTCCGCCGAGAGGGGAGGGGCCAGCTCTCGCTAAAGGTCCGCTGATTATATCTGAGGCCCCGGAGCTTCAGGGATCCCCGCTAATTAAAGGTTGTGTCATATCTGTTAGAGATAACAAACCCTCGGAGCGGCGCTTCCGCTGCCGACGCGCGCCGCATCGTGTCAGGCTGACCGGTGGCGGGCGCAGGAGGCAGGGGCTGCTGTTTAACCTGCCCTCGCCGGAGGCAGCGGCGGCTTTGTCTGGAGGATAATTAAAGCGCTACTTGGCTAGTTCTTCACTTTGAGCGCAGATCTGAGTAATTAGGAGGAAGAGAGGGGGAGGGGGGATCAAACACGCTCATCAAACCCAGCAAACACACACACACACACACGTGCGCGCGCGCTTGTTCAATCCCGCCTCCAAATGAGACGCATTCATCTCGCGCTGCCGATATCTGGCAGCCGCTGAGCGATGATTTTTCCAGCTTCGACGCTGTCATGCAGGAAAGCATCGATTGCAACCCGCATCGGACACCGCAGCCGTTGCCGCCAGGCCTCAGCTGGAGGCGGGGCCATGCACCCAGGCCGCCGCCCTGGGTAGCAGCTCTGACATGCAGCCGTTCACCCGCAGCAGAGCGTGCAGGATTACAGACTCAGGCTCCAACGCCACCATGCATCAAGCCGCCACGCATCAAGCCTCCACGCCGCTCCGACGGGGGTGATGGAGGTTATGGTCGCGGACAGCCGCGTCAATACGTCGAACACTTTACCGCCCTCTCCTCCGCAGGTCTGCTGGACTCGTGGGGGCTGGGCGGCGGGGGGGCGGGGCCTGATGACTCACGCCCC
Organism: Tetraodon nigroviridis; assembly: GCA_000180735.1. Lineage (NCBI taxonomy): Eukaryota > Metazoa > Chordata > Actinopteri > Tetraodontiformes > Tetraodontidae > Tetraodon > Tetraodon nigroviridis. Next base: position 330,013 of record CAAE01014679.1, on the reverse strand, counting down.
GTTAGGCCGCCAGGCCGAGCGAGCCGATGATGGAGAGAGAGCTGACAAGGCGGAGGGACGGCCGAGCGTGGAGATCACATCAGATCAATGATGAAACATTCAGCTGCAGCTAAAGTCGCTGCGGGGAATGATGTCACACGCTGGCGCGGGAGCGTGTGGCTACCCAGTGGATGCCACTGCGCTAACGCATCCATTGCAGCCGCAAATCTGCATGTGCTGGTTGCGCCTGTGGGTCAAAGCAGTTACTCCTGGAGAGGGACAGAAATCCAGAGAGAGATGAAGAGAAGGGTTGAAAACCAGTTTGGTAACTCCGCCGGCAACGCGCCATGCGTCATGTGCCGGGATGTCGCCCTGACGGGACTAGAAAACACGGCACCAAAATGTCCCACCAGCCTCTCCCGTCTGTCACCGATCCGTCATCGCTACCATTCGGATCTCATCCACATCCAAAAGGCAAACGGAAAAATGCGACCCTGACGTTAGCGTCTGGGGCCGAAGCGAAGTCACTTCCGTAGATTGGTGGAGGGACATCAAGAGTTTTCCATCCAGGAGCAAATTGGCGGCGCCGCTAATGTTCTCTGCGAGCAGCCGCATCTTTGACCATTACTCTAACGGGCGGTCAGGGGGGCGGGGACCTATTTCCCTGCAACTGTGAACGCTGCCGTTTCTCCCAGAGGGGTCAGGGGTTCGCGCCGCGGCCGTGGAGCGCCTGACGATTTATGTTGAAGGCGTGTTTACCGCCGCACCTGGATGCATTTCAAAATCGATAAACGGGATTACGGCAGATTCAGGCCGCTGCCCACCTTCCCGCCGCTTTGCTCCCTGTTTCTTTTTCTCGTACATCTTCAGTGCTAAATGCTATGTCAACAGCTAGCTTTCCGGCTGAACAAAATTTCAGCGTCACAAGCAAGAAAGAGGAGAGGAGATATAATGAAAGAGAAAAACAATGCTAATACTGCTAACAAGCCATTATAAAACAAGCTAATCTCCTAAATGGTACCAGAAGCTTTGTAGAGATTCCAGAAATTTCAATAACCTTCAGTGAAATTTTCCAAATATGACAACGTTGTTTGACTTCAGGAGTCATAAATTTGCCAGTGTTGCATGTTTGGGCTAATGGAATTTGTTCTTTTTTTCCATTTGGGAGGGGAAAAAAAGCTGGATCTCAGGGCTAATCGATGCTAAAAACGATCCAGTTCCAGCACTGCGCTTTCACTCGTTCAGACATCCCTAATTACCAGAATCTCTAAAAGTGTAATTAATCTATCAAATGTGTCATCGTATCAGAGCCAGACCGCAGCTCAGAGATGATTTATCGAGCGGGCGAAGCGTCCAGAAATGGAAAAGCCTCTCAAAAACGCGTCGCTCTTACGCTTCCATCAAAGCCGACTCTTCTGGTCGGGAACCGCTGCCTCCGTTAGCTCGCAAACCTGGTCGTTAGCTAACGTTTACGAAAAAGTTAGCAACCCCAAGCGGTGAGAGGGCCACAGTCTGAGGGTTGGGGAACACCGTGAGGGAAGCGTACGCGAGCCTTAGCGCGCTAGCATCCTCTGCTTTCAGAACTCATCTGGAGGCAAACGACAACACGCTAATAACTCAGCAGAAGTCTGAGGTCGGGCTCCGTTTTCCGACCTCTTCGCTCTGTCTCGGCCTGCGTGGCTGCTGAACCGATGCTTTGCCGGTCCAAAATCCCGCCTCTCCCTCCTGAATCTTTTATGTAGCGTCTGTAGTTTTTCCGGCGGTGTCTTTTTGGAAGTGTTTTCAGGAGGGCCACTTAAAGAAGCTCTAAATTTAAACTCTGCCTGCATCGGGCTGCTGGCCCCGCCTCCTCCAACCGCCCCCTGCATGCAGCGGGAAGTGCCCTGGGCGTCGGCGGTTGTTACCCAAGATCCAACCCTGCCCTCCGACCACATCGCTGGCGGCGCAGCAGCAGCCCCCTCTGTCGCCTGCTGCCATCGTAAACCAGCTGCAGGGACACTCGCGCTGATACTGATTTTCCACGGACATCTGCCCCAGAACGGTGGCGGGGGGGGGAATTCTGCCCACAGGAGGTGGAAGAAATGTGACTGTAATATCAGTGGAGGGGGAGTCGTGAATGCAATATCATCCCCGACCCGGCGCTGCCGCCCTGCTCAATATTTCACAGGCTGCTGGTCGTTAGTGCCCCCGTATTGATGCACCGGCGGGAAAACATTCGCGTGTCAAAGTCGGCGAGGCGCGGCAAAATTACAAACATACATAGGTACACGCCCAGGTGTCAAAGGTAAATGTTGGGGCCCGCACCTTCGGCGGGAGGGATGGCCTTCTCGGCCATGCACGTCTGCCGCTGTCGCTCACGCGCTTCCACCTCTCCCGGCGCTAAACGTGATCCGTCAGTAGGTGTCGTTGGCTGACGGAGGCTCGTCTGGTGCCTTTCTCATTACGGCGGCAGCAGGCCGGGGGGGGCAAGCGCTCGAGGCTGACGTTGGCGCCAACCTTTCAGGGAGACGGAGGTAAGGAAGCATCCGCACGCAGCCGCCACCTCCGTCTACTTGACGTAACCCCATTACTGCCGCCTTCATTTATCCGGGCGTGACACGCAAAAGAGTGAACAAAAGCTGCAGTGCATTACGGGGGGAAGCAGGACTAATGCATCAGCCATATTGGATCATTTTTGAGGCGCTACGCTTAACCCAGAGGCGGAGCCTCCACCTGCTGCGGCTAAATAATGGCCCCGGCTCCGGCTCCACTCCACTTCTTCAAAGTTCCCCAGGATGGAATTTGTGCAGCGCTGAAGTCCCACCCCCTGATCTGCCCTGAACTTCCAATCTGAAGCCCCGCCCCTTTGAGGAGTACCAGCGCTAACAACACACTCATTTGATGTCCGGCGGCTCTCTTATGGCCTTGAAACTGGTGGCGTTTCCGTGGTTACCGATGTCAAAGGTGTGCTTGCCATCAGAAGGGAAGTTGCTAACCGCTAAACTTTCCTTTGTTTAAGAGAACAGCTGCTAATCAAAGGGCGACCATCTGAAAAGCGGCTGATCTTTTATTCCGTTTAGCCTCGACTCAAGAACTTCTGTTCAACAACGGGACGTTTTCTTTGCTAATTTAATATTTACAAAGCGGCTTCTCAGGGAACCTCCGCTGCTCCTGCTTTGTTGCTTAAAAGTGTTTGTACGGCAGATGATCAAAGCGCCGCTCAGGCAGAACGCGGCGCGGTGCGCAAACCATGCCGTCGCTCGCAAAGAAGGAAATGACGGCAGAATGAGTAGCAGCTTCAAAATGGCTGATAATGAGAGCCGGCGGGGTTGGAGCGCGGGGAGAACGCCAGACAAATGCGACGCTAAATCCTGCATTTGGAACCTGCAAGGTAAACAAAAGTGTTGATAAAAGAAGGCGACGTCAGTCTGCTTTTGTGAGCTGGGAACATTACAAGAGAGGAAGAAGAAAAAGAAGAAGAGAAGAAGCTTCTTTAGTTCTGACACCTCAGCAGAGTCTCGCCAGGCGCCGATACGCAGCCCCCATCAAACACGCCTTCCGCCCGGCAAGACCAGCGCCCGTCACGTGTTTTAGGCAGCTTTTCAATCACCGCAGCAACTGAAACATTAGCTGATGAGCTAAGGTTAGCTGTGCATGCTAACCAGGCTACACCCAAACTTCCTGTCTGCGGTTCCCTCTGAACTCTGCTTCTGCTTGGAACTACTTTCGCGGGTGGATGAACCCACTTTTGCTTCTCTGTCTGGTGTGTGTGTGTGTGTGTGTGTGTGTGTGTGTGTGTGTGTGTGTCTTACTGATGTGTTTTTAATAGTTTCCGGACAACAACAGCAATCTGCGGCACAGAGGAATTAGCTGCAGGCCGAGGCGCGGACACACTCGCAGAGGTGTAAAATATCATTTTCCCCTCCGATACCAGGAACGGCGGAATGACCGGAAAACAGACTCAAGTACAACGGAACAACTGGAACGTTTGACATTCGGAAACTTTGGTAATTTGTCGACCGGCCAGGAACCCCGACAGCTCATTAGGAGCCGGAAATATTCTGGATAAAGCGTGTTTGGAAGAGGAACGATGAGCCGGAATGTTGCCAAAGAGCAAAGCAATACCGGAAGTCTGACAGCCGGCTGCTTCCGGTTCTGGAAGGAGTCGCCGTCGGTGGAAACGGTGCCGCGGTTGTTGAGCCAGGCCACAAACAAACGGGCTAACAGACGTGACGTGTCGGCGTTCCGATCGCTCCTTCATCAGAGGCGGCGACCCCCAGCGTTCCGGCCCCTCCCTCCCACCCCTCGCCAGCCTCTGATCCGGGCTGCTGCCGTCGCGGCGGGCGCGGGTTCAACGCCTGAGCGCAGGAGCTGCCTGCGTGGAGAGATTAAAGGGCCGTATCGATCCGCGCGCTGCCATGCATTTTGCATGAGGAAGACCCTGTCAAAGAGGCGTCTCGGACCAAAAAAGAGAAGGAAGAAGCGGAGGAGGAGTTGGAGAGATGTGCTGAAGCCAGAGAAACAGCCCGACGTGCAGCTCTCTCGTTTTGATGAACCCTCGTCGCCCGCCGCTATTCCCGGTTTTTCCTGCCCCTCCTCTTCGCCATCTTCCTCTTCTCCTCCCTCTGCTCCTGCATTTTTTTGCCCTGGAAGTCAGGATGTGAAAAACAAGAAGAAAAAGAAGGGAAAAAAAGAGAAACTGGCAGCTGGAGTCTGTCTAATGGTGGCAGCGAGTCCGTTGGAGAATTCTGGAGTAGCGTGTGAATTATTTAGGAAGTGTGGCGAGAGCGCAGCGCATGAAGCCACCCCGCCCGGCAACCGGAGGCAGCGGCGTGGCCCCGAGACTGCGGCGCACCCAACGCTTGTCTGAGGTCTTCGCTCCTTCGCTCCTTCACCTGGGCGAGGGTCGGGTGGAGGCGGCGCCCATTCCTTCCTCCAGGAGCGCGTGCGCGCCGCCGTGACCCATTTCCACCCTCGTGATGCGCCTGATTATTCATCATCAACATTTCATGCGGGTCATCATGCATGTTTAACGGCATGCCGCCACACGGCGCAGGGCGCACCCGCCCCTCCACGGCGTGGAGCGCGTCCTCACCCAACAAGCCCGATCGGCAGACAAGAGCAGCCGATCTCCGATCGCCGCCGACCGCTGGTCTGCCGGCTCCTGCCGACGGTCCGCCTCCAGGAAAAATGAAAAATAATGAAAAAAAGGATTTATTTTACAAGCGCAGTAAATTTCAGGCGGCGCAGTTATTACGTCTGGCTGAATTGATCTCGTTCCGTCATCGGTTCTTTAAGCCAAAGCTGGAATCTGAGAAGTGTTTTCTTTAAAGGTCATTTCCCTCCTAAATTGTTCACCATTAAAGCTACACCGGAAACGAGGACGAGCCGCAACTTCCAGCTTCTCACTTCTCCGTTTTACCGAAGCAGCAGAAAAGATGGTTGAAATTGAAGCTGGGGCTTCTCCCGCGTCGGCGCGGTGAGGAAAACGGCGGCTGCAGCAGGAACCTGCTGAGCGGCCATTTTTCTCCGGTCCTTCCGGCGGATGTCTGACTTTCGGGAAAGCGCTACCTTGACACCTCAGCCGCGACTCTTCCAAAGAACAGAAAGTGGTGAAACAAGAGGCTGCTGAGGCCAGGCTGGCTAACTGGGCAACGCCGCAGCCCCGCTAGCTTACCCTCGGCTGTGCCGGGAGCAGAACGTGGCGGGAAGGAGCGCCGCGGCGGTGAGTCCGGTCTCTGACAGATGTCACTCTGTCATTGGACGCTGTGCCCCCCCCCTCAGTCAGCTCCGGCTCGGAAAGGCCCTTTTAAGGTTTAATTAGCCGTGCTCACCGGGAACTTCCAGAGTCAGCTTGTCGGGCTTTATGATGGGTGAGTAATGCACATTCAGCGCTAACGCTAAAGGCTCCGGTAAAACCTTCCTGCTGTAAATACGGCGCTCCGCTCCAGAAGGTTCCCTCTCTCATCCGCTCAGCTGATTCAGGCTCTCTCCCGACCGGAAACCACCGGCCGTGGCATCATCCCCTCGCTAATCCGACAGAAAACAAGTGAAAGGGCCGACGGCACCTGCCTCACGCCCGCGGCCTCGCCGCGCACACGCCGGCTGTGCGGGGGGAGTTTCCCGCCATCTGACATCAAAGCATTTAAGTAGATTGTACACAAGCACGTCTCGGAAGCTTGATCTTGCTAATCTACAAATGGCTTCTTGTTATTAAACTGCTAATTCGGAGGATTAAAGGATCTGGGAGAACACAATCCCTCCCGTCCTGTCCGGGCGGCAGATGAAGGTGGCTTAAATATTAATTAAGCACGCGCGCATGTCAGCCCGTATGCACACGCATGCGGCCACATTAGTGCAGCTATGCTAGCTGGGGATTAGGCACAGGAGGGGCCGGAGCCACACGGGCTCCTCTGACTCACCAGGTTTCCGCCTTCAGAACTCTCCGGAACCAGTTTGGCCCTCAGATCCCCGGATTCCGGCTCCGAGTCTCGGGGCCTCTGGACGCTGAAATGCTAATCATGCGTGTTGATGCGCTCAGCTTTGCCGGAGCCGCGCAAACTGCTGATGTCGGAATTTACAAGGTGGATCGGCGTTCCGGCACTTAATGAAAAGTTAAACTATGGAGCAAACTCGCTCCGATTTAGCAACACGTTTGAATGCTCCCGAAACGGGAAATCGGGAGAACAGCGCCGTGACAGAAGACGCGGCAGGAAACGCACTCCGGCCCGCTCCTCGCAGTTCCCGCCACTTTCCCCTTAAATTAGCGGCGTAATTTCGGCCGACCTTTCCCGACGGCGGGAAAGGTGCGGGCGCGGTTCCGCTCGGACCGCCGCGGCGATGAGCCGACGCCGAACAAATAGCCAGGGAGCGGCTGACATTCACGGCCATTAGCGCCATCCGGGAAAACGGCTTTATTTGGGCGCCATCATCACAGAGAGCGGCGGCGATTCCTCATCACTCCCCCCGACGCTAATAACAAAAGCAGCGGCCTGTTTTAGCGGTGACAAGTGTTTCAGGATTAGAATTTCATTCCTAATGGCTTCTCTGGTAACGCTTTAATTCACTACCTTTGCCGTATCAATTCCATTATAATCTCATTAAGCCGCGGCACACCGAGGTGATTTCGGTGAATGTGAAACAGCCGAGCGTACGCTCCCCGCTAATTGGGCAATACTTTTTATTCATTATTATTGCCTATTATTAAATTAATGAACTTAACGGACTTATTTCTCTGAATTGCTCAGAGATGCTGCGAGTTTCTTCTAATTCCGCTAGCGGACACGACGCGCTAAACGACCTGGAAAAAAGGTTGGAAGATGCACAAAGCTGTTAGCTGGCTAGCCGGCTAGCTGTGCCCGTGCTCTGCTGTGACCTCAGAACCGAGATGTGGGTACGCGGTCCGGCGAACCGGGCCGAACGCCGGCTGAATAATGGATGAAATTCCCAGGACGCCGCAGCATCGCCCCGGAGATGAAGAGCTGCACATCTGCATGAGGCGGCGGCGCCGGATCGATACGTCTCAAAGCTAAATGGCAAGTCTTGATAAGGTTATTGAATTTTTCTTTTTTAATTAAAAAGCGTACGAGAGCGACGGAGGGGGGCTGTCCTCGTTTAGACGTTCATCACTTTATGAAAAACAGCAGCTAACGCGTCATCAATCAGCGCGGGAGTTTGTTTTGCGTTTGTCTCCGTCCCGCGGTGGGACGGCGCTGTCAGCGGCGCTCTCCACCCTCATCCAGCAGACATTCATCCTTCTGAGGCCTCTGAATCCCTCGTTTATCCACGCCCAGGCCACATCCACCCGCTTTCATCCCCAAAAAAACAAGCGCGCTTGATGGCAACGATGCGCCAACGCAACACCTGTTTGGCGGAACGTAAACATCTCAGAAATGGCTGCGGCGGGCCGGAGCGGCTCCATGCAGGACGGCAGAACCGCAGCGAGGCGTTAGCGTCAGCGTAGCAGAACGACCCCGGCAGGGCCAGAGACACACACACACACACACACACACACCAGCTCTTTGCACCCTTTCCTCATCAGGCGAACTGGTTTCGCTCGTGTTCTTCTCATGAAACACTGATGAGATTCACAAAAAACAGTGTGTGTGTGTTTGTGTGTTTAAATCATTTTAATTTCCACTTTGTTCCATGAAAAGAACGGTCCATTTTTAATCTTTTTTTTCCACCTGTTGGCGCCACCCAGTGACCACAGGGATGAAGCTGCCTTATTACCAGCTGTTATTACAGCTGTTATTACTGTTCTGAAGAACTTCATGTTTCAGAGACGCTTCACCTGCCAAATCTGCGTCTGGTGTGTTTTCCTGTAACCGTAGAAACGGCCTAAATCTGCATCTGAACGTGACACTGGTGTCGCATTATTCTCAGTTTAACTGGGAATTATTTATCAGTCTGAGCGCAGCCGCGGTTACGGGCCGGCCCCTCACGCGCTGCTGAATATTTCTGTTTCTAGTTCATGCTTTAACACACGCACGCACACACACACACACACTAGCTAGTCCAAACATACAGCAAACTTATATAAGCATCATGAAAAGTACATGAGAGTCCACCACTACTGACACACACACACACACACACACACACACACACACACACACACACACACAGGCCTGGCACCAGGTGAGTTGCAGCCGCTGCTCGCATCATCCTGGTGTATCTGAGTCGGGGGGGGTGGGTGGAGCCCTGGGCGACCCTTCCGCTGTGGCCTCCTGACCCTGGCGGCGGCGGCGGAAGGTTCGCCTCCGCGGGGACCAATAACGGCGCCGCCACCATTGGCTCTGCGGCTGTCAGCGCTGCTCTTATTTGCTGGGGTCCTTTGACTCCGCCTCTCGATTGGGGTCATAAATTGCAGCGAATCGGTCAATAACCTATAACACTAATGTCACTCTTCTGCCATTAATTTTACGGCCGCTGCGCCGCGCTGTGCTGCGCGGCGCTCTTGCTTAACCCCCTTCTTTAGGTGACAAGCGGGTTTATACTCAGCCGATTGATTGAGAAGAGCGGATAAGCGGCCGAGAATGGAGCCGTAAAGGCCAACAGGAATATGAAAAAGAGCAGCGGAAAAGTGGATCTGGCAAAAATCAATCGGCTCTTTTGGGGATTCCCACATTTTCTGGGTGCGTTTGCGGCTTTACTGCAACCTCAAGGAACACCGCAGCTCCTTAAATCATGTTAGCTTATCTTAAAAAAAACCCAACTTGATTTACAGTGATTTTTCAATGATCATTTCAACCGCTAAACTCCGCACTGCTAATTATAAGTCCTACTATTTAGTGTCTGCCTGAGCTAGCATTTGCAGAAAAAGCTTTGTTTTTCAGGGAATGAGGTGCAACAATCAAAAGCTTTACGTGCTATAACATTACCATTAGGCTACACGTAGCATGCAGGACCGCAAAGACGCTGAAATGTCTGGTATAGCTCATAGAAAGCCTGTTTTAGCGTGAAATTACACGCGGCTTTCGAGTATTTCCACACAGCTCATGCTAATATATGCAAATATCTGCAAATCTGAATATCTGCATGTAGATACGGGCTGCGTTGGGACACGAGATCGCAATTATTACTACAATTTGTTTGGAGAATATGGGAAAAGTGTCCCGGTGAGGTTTTTCAGGCAACTCTGAGGACGCGAGAGGCAACCAGCTGATGCGGCCTCCAAGATTTAATCTCAGCCCAAAATGGTCTCATGTGCAAACCCGCCAACCTCAGACCGCCAAGCCGCAGCTCTGTTGCCCCAAAATGAAGAAAATGTGCAGCTTTTATTTTCTACAAGCGCAGGATGTGTCGGTAGCGTAAAACGGATAAAAACCGGCGTTTGTTGCAGTGTGAGACGGTGAGCAAGAGTGCTTGTCTTATCAGGCGCGTTGCCAGCAGATGCGTTGCTGCGTTGCTGCCGTTCTCGCCGCGGCCTCTCCTCCCAGTCGTTTCCTTATGTCAGAGCTGACACTTAGGGGCATTTCTGCGGCTCAGCCGTGTTAGCGCCGCGCTCGCCTTGGGCTGCAACGCTTCCGAGGACCGCTGCAGAGACCGCAGCAACAGGCCGACAAGCGGAAAAAAAACAGGCAGCGGCAGAGAGGATGGCTGCGCCACAACGCGCTAATACCGCCAGCTGTCATCGCATACAGACAACATGTGCAGCAGAGAACTGATAGTTAGCTTCCAGTTAGCATCTGCTGCTAACATTCACTGTGATTAGCTCCTGTCCCTCGCTAATGCACACCTGCGTTGTTAGCTAAAGCTGCTGGTAGGAAACGCATTAAATGCTGTTGTCTTTAACATAAATTTCTAAACCGGACTCCGGTGGCTGTGTCGTCGCAACTTTCCCTCCCTCGGCTGCGGCGACGCCGGTCTCTAGGAGACAAAGCGAAAACCTGGTTACGGAACACCGTTCATCACCACGCCGGGCTTTTATTTTCTCCCTGCGCTCCTGGAGGAGGACGCAGTTGGAATTGACACAGCGAGGCAAAATGGCCGCTGGCGCTCAGGAGCCCCTGGACGGGCGCAGGCGCGGCCGCGCAATCCCACATCATTAAGGCTGCACTCCTTTATTGTGTTGGAGGCATTAAACGGCGCGCTGCCTCCAGCCCTCCAGTCACACTCCACCAGGAGAAAACAGCAGAAAAATAACGGCGCAGCTGGATAATGACTTTTCCCTGGGAGGCTGACCATGTGTACAAAAGCGCTAATGATAGCAGGTGCAATAAGCGGGCGCGCAGCTTTTACTGCGTCCGGATCTATTTTCCTCTGCTAAACTCACCAGTGATTTCCCTGGTGTCGGTGTCTTTCTGTAGTTTAAGAACACCTCCTCCTCCTCCTCCCTCCATCAATTCTCTCTCTCCTCTATTCAATCTCTCTATCAGCTGATATCAAAGACGACTGCGGAAACTCCTGCGAGGAGAAACCTGCTGTCAGACTCTCATCACAATTAGCTGGAGACCTTTTAGCCCCAGGGGCCGAGAGGAAACCTGACCCTGTTACTGTTGCTACGACTACCGCCGCCAAGGAAGGGGCGGGGCCTTTGGGCCTTCATGTGCACACATCAAAGACAGGAAAGATGTAACTTCCTGACAACAGTTGGAAGCGCCGGTGCAACTTTGCTGGTTTGGATCGTTTACAGATGATGCGTTTTTGTTTTTGTTTTTTTTTACAGGGAAAAATAAAATAAACCTCTTTTCCTGCAACAGGACAAACTGCAGCGCAGGTGGAAATGTTGCATGAACACGTGAACATCCAGCCCCCAGCCCGATCCAAAAGGTTCCTGCTGTTAGCAGCGGAGCCTGGTGACGCTAACCGCAGTTCGCCGGTGCCTCTGCGGTGCTGCTGATGCAACAGTTCTGCCTCGAAAAAACCGCATCAGCCCAAACCTGCAGATTCAACAGCCGCCGCCTGTCAGAGCTGCCTTGCAGCCAACGGCACGAAGCGCAAAAACCGCTGCGCTGGTCGAAGCACCTGTTGTCGCAGCAATCAGGGGGCGGAGCCGGGTCCCACAGCAGCCAATCAAAGCTAGTCAGGCTGAGGAGATGCGTTCCATCTGCGGGATTTGCGTGGTCGCCCTGCTGCAGGTGCAGGAGAACGCAGGAACCTTCAGGCTCCTCTCAGAACTTGAACCGCAGGTTCTACCAATACCAACGTGCACGTCTGCCTCTGGTCCTGCGTGGACCGTCGCAGCTGGGGCGCTCCGGAGCGACCCGATGGCCCCGCGTACGGCCGCAGTGCCTTGCTAACGGCTGCAGCCCCCGCATGATTTCTCCCAGCTTGTGGATAAATGTGAGGAAGGAATGCGCGGCTGCCTGCGGCACGCTGGCTGCAGAGGGAGGAGGGGGGAGTCGAACGTAAAGCCTCGCTTTCTTGCCACGCCGCATATATCCAGCCTCCCCATTAGCAGCATCTCCACTCGACAGCGAGGGCCCTGCGCCGCTAAATTATTCATCAGGCGCAGGGAGGACGGCGGCGTGCACGCTCCCTCCACCCGCGTCTTTGCCTCAGTCTCTAATGCGAAGGAGCAGGCGAGCGGAGGGGATGATATACAGGCCCAGACCGTCGCAAGAAGACCACAGCGAGGAGAAGGAGGCAGCGATGAGGGCCCCCGCGCACGGCCGCAGCGTCTCCGTGCACACACGCATCCACGTCTGGAAGCGCGAGCCAAAGGTTCTCGGCCCCGATTGCAACATCTGCTCGTGAATAAATATTCTGATGAAGCGCTCGCAGGTTCCCAGGCTGGCGGCCGCTGACAGGCCCCTGGAGGAGCGCAGGTAACGCTCGCCACCTGCAGCTCCAACGGGAGGCAGGGCTACCCACCCCCGCTAAAGACCCGCAAGGCTCATGCGGGAACAACCTCCAGACGGGGAAAACAGGGGAACCGGTGCAGGTCAGAGAAAAGGCAGAATTCCAGAACCGGGATCTCAGCTTCCTGCCGATGCCTCAGTCACATGACCTCATGGGAGCGTCCGGATCTCGTTGGGTGGTAAACGTCGCTTTGATGTCTGCGCTGGTGCTGGAAGCTCAGACCTGCACGTTCGCCGTCAAACAATTACGGGAAAAAAATGACCCGACGGAACCGGTGAAAAACACACAAACACATGGAAATATTTGCTGATATCAGCGGTGCTGCTTATACTGGTTATACTGGTTCTGCCAAGACCAGCAGGCCCAACCAGGGCCGAGCTTCCTGCACTTGGGACGGTGGCAAGAGGCCTCAACACACACACACACACACACACACACGGGCCAGCGTCATGCTTCAGGGGACGGGCGCAAACCGTCGTCACGTGTGAGAAAACACGAGGTAAAAAATCAAAACACGTCGTTTTTAACCGGCTGAAAAAAGCACCGTGTACAGGAGGGGATCAATGCGTGTGTGTGCGTGTACACACACACACACACGCACACACACAATCTGTAAGTGAACCACAGCTCAGACCAACAACACGCAGGACACACCAGGAGCGCCAGGCTTGCCGAGAACAACAAAAACGACCACCGATGGCTGCTGTGGCGCACACCAGCAACACACACACACACACACACACACAAACACACACACACACACACACACGTCATGGTGGGAATTCAGCTGCAAGTTGGGTGTAAAACTGTCCAATGGCCAGGCCTCTGCAGCACACACACTCACACACACGGACACACACACACACACTCACACACCTGGATGCAGCGGAGTGCGTCTGGCGCCGCAGGTACTCACCCAGAAGGACATCATCATGGTGCTGCTGGGATGGAGGCCGACGGTGGCAGACGGGAGGGCAGCTGCAGGAGCGCAGGAGTGGCGGAGCTGCAGCGCCGGCGGTCCCTGTTCCCGCTCACAAATCCCTCCCACTCAACTGGTTAATGGGGCTTGACTTCAGGTCTCAGCCCTTCTCTTCCGCCTCTTCCTCCGTCTCACTCTTCAGTTAATTTTTTAACAGCCGCCTTTTTTCTCTCTTTTCTCTCTTCTTCCTCTTTGGAAGAGGAGGAGGAGGAGGAGCAGATGGTGGAGGTGAAGAAGCAGACGGGATACGGGAGGTGTTCTAACCTCTTTTTTCTTCTGACACTCTTCCACTCCACTTGCCTCTCCACACCTCTCACTTCCAGATGCTCCTCTCTCTCTCTCTCTCTCTCTCTCTCTCTCTCTCTCTTTCTACCTCTCTCCTCTCCTCTCTCTCTCTCTCTCCCTCTCTCCGTGGTAAGCGTGAATCAGTCGCCGCAGCAGCCTGCGCCTGACAGCTGCCTCCAGCGTTCCTCCACCGGCGGCAGCGTGTTGCTCTGTTCAGAGAGCGCCGAACACGCCGGATCCTGCAGACGGAGCTGGAAAATTCAGCCTCCCGGAGAGGAGGGGGGAGGGGGAGGGGGGAGTTACAGTGGCCGGGGGGGGGGTGGGGGGTTGATGATGCTGCTGCTGATGGCCGAGGACCTTCTCCTTCATGCTGCTCAAGTTTTAGTTCAGAGTAAAAGATGAAAAAGAGGAGTGTGTGTGTGTGTGGGTGTGTGTGTGTGTGTGGGTGTGTGGAAGTGGGGGGTGGGGGGTCCAGGCTCCAAGATGCTGCCTGTATTCTTGTGTTAAAACTGTTGCCTCCAAACCTCCAGAAAGCAGCTGCCCCGACATGCTAACATGCTAACTGGGCTAAGCCAGGCTCTCAGAAAGTGTGAGCCGAAGATCAAAGATATTTGACAAAAGACCAGAGAGAAGAGAAGTCGGTGGAGGAGCTGAACCGTAAACAGGACGTGTCCTCCGGCAGGTCGGGGGGACAGGTCAGGGTCCGAGCACGCTCTTCCCTTTGGCTCCGGAGCGACACCGAGCTCAAAAAACACTGGAAAACCTCAACAGAACAGCAACACGAAACAGCGACTGGTTCCACGCCAGTTATGGTCAACATTCTCGCAGAAGCGAACCTTCGCTAGCCGCTCAAGCTAATGGGATCCAACAGTTGAAAACCCGGACAAACGGATCCCTTTGAAAGGTTCCCTTCTAGGGGAGTAAAGGCGGAGGAGTGGCGGCGCGCGCTAATGCCAAGAATGGCTGTTTGTTTGGGCTCAGAGGCCCGAGGAGGCGGCGTGGAGCGCGCTGGTGCAGCCAGCTTCAGCGTGTTTCCCTCCTGGAGGCTGTAAAAGCGAGGGGGGGCGGGGCTATCTCCAAGACGGATCGAAACAACGAGCTGGCCTCAGCAAAATTTACAACAGATCATCAATACAGCGCCGGGAGGCCGCCGCCCACCAATACAAACCCCACCTTGGCCGGGGGGGGCAGTCCTCCGACCAGATGTGAGACGTCCGCGGAGACGAGCTAGCTGGAGGTGGAGAACGTTGGCTGCACAGGCCGCCTCGGGGAGTGGATCTGCACGTGCGCGGCCCTGAGCGGGCGCACGTCTGCAGGGGCCCCTTCACGCGGTGCCGCTGTCGTCTCACATTTGGCTCCTGATCTGTTTGTTTTTTGTTTTTTTTTCCCGCCTCCGGAGCCGAGAAGAAAAACGGTATCAGGGCACAAACATTAGCAAACAGCGCGCCGCTCGCCACTGCACGTGTCCAAGAGAGGCCGAGGAATTTGCATTAGCAATTGCACCCCCCCCTCCCCCCCCCCTCTTTTTTTTTTTTTTTTTTTTTTGGCCCATGGGTGGTGGGGGGGGGGAAAAAGAAAAGGGGTGGGGGGGTATGGGGGGATAGGAAAGGGGGGTATAAAAAAAAAGAAAGGGGAGATAAGGGGGGGGGAAAAAAAAAGGGAGGGGAGAGGGGGAGGGGAGAAAGAAAAAAAGGGAGAGGGGGGGGGGGGGGGGG
>CAAE01014679.1:268461-314281 GCA_000180735.1 Tetraodon nigroviridis | reverse complement strand
AAAAAAGAAAAAAAAAACAAAAAAAAAAAAAAAAAGAGAGAGAGAGAGGGGGGGGGGGGTTGGGAAGGGTGGAGGCAGACACGCGGGGGCGGCCGGCGTGTCGGCGGCGAGCAGCGAGGTCCGGGCTCTGAGGGCCCAGAGATTATGAAACAAGGTCGAAAACAGGACTCGGAGTTTCTGGGTCTCCTTCCAGGACTCTCAGCTGAGACGGAAAAAAGGTGCTCAGGGTGGCTGGGGGCGGAGTCAGGGCGGCTGGGGGCGGAGACAGAACCGTTCAGGGTTCTGGCTCCAGCCTCTCCTCTGAAGACTGCATGACTGTCTCAGGTCTCCGTCCCGGCACCGAGCGCAGGGTGACGCTGAACAGGAGTCCTCCTCCTGGTTCCAGCATCCGGGTTTTCCTGCTGCGGCAGTAAACAGGTACAAAGACGGAACGAGGAGCCACAACCTCACTTGGACGTGCATCCAAAAGTGCCGCCTTCAACAGGCTGACAGGAAACTCAACGGCGCCACTGCAGTCATATTCAGAAGAATAAACACGTGTTAGCATGCTAGCCTTCATGCTGCCGCCACGGTGAGGGAAGACGCAACGAAAGATCCCAACATCTCAGCGCTGACATGCAACTCTGGTTTCGTCTGACACATACAGGAGCTAAGATGGCTGCCGGCGAAGGCGCACCTGCTGTGCTCGCTGCTCACACCACGCGCTGCGAAAAGGAGCCAAGTAAAAGACGCAATCCTGCGCCAGCGCCCAGACTTCCAGCGTTATTACTACTGTTATTACAGAAGTGGGTGTAGACAACTCAGAAATTCAGCCCTAGCATGTTAGCATCCTTATTCCCGCAGCTAACAAACGGAGTCAGGAGGAAATGTGGAGTTTAGCAGCAGCAGTGTAACTTCGTTAGCATGTTTAGCCCCGAAAGCTTGAATGTTTAGGGTTTGTCGCAGCGCTGGAAGACATCATTAAAGCTCATATGTTAGCGTGCATTATGCTATATGCAGCTAATTACCCATCTGGTGACTCGCTGTATGGGAAGCATCAAACCTGCGGCGCAGAGCCGCCGTTCAGGATCCCGCTAAAGTCACAACGATGTGTCAACAGCCGCCCGGTGTGTTGGGTGCGGCGGCGTGCGTGGGTGGTGTATGTAGTGTTAATAATGCAGTGTTTACACCGCGGCTGCGATCAGCTAGCGCTGCCCTGGGCTCCAACCGGCAGCCCGGTGCAGTAATTACATGCTACGTGTGGAGGATGCGGAGGTCCTGCTGCTACCACCGCCAGGCCACGCCCCCCGGTCACAGCAGGGCGCTTCCGCAAGAGCCTCCGAGGCCTCCTGCGGCAGGAGCATGAATAATGCGTGCGTCCACACACGTGACGCAACATTGGCGGGAGCGTTTGCATCAGCGCTCTGATGGTGCTGCAGAGGAGCTGCGATACACCGATTACACAGCAAACCGGATCAGCTGGTGTGTGTGTGTGAGTGTGTGTGTGAGTGTGTGTGTGTGTGTGTGTGTGTGTGTGTGAGTGTGTGTGAGTGTGTGTGTGTGTGGCTCCTGACATTTCCCACCAGTGCATCAGTAGCTGCGCAACCTTGCTGACATCACAGAGGAGCGATCCGATGACGAGCGCTCAGCTAAAGGAACGTGCTCGATCAGGAGCTCCAAGTGTCCTGGAAACCTGAGCGGCCGAACCGCAACCTGGTCTGAACCGCTGGCGCACACACACACACACACACACACACACACACACACACACACACTCTGTCTGGATGCGTAAGGCTATCAGGAGGGGTCTGACCCAATCACGAAGGTTCTGGCGGAACCTCCAGGACCTAAAAACCTTCCCAACATCGCTCTCCTGGCATACCGCACTCCCAGGGCGGGGCCACAGAGGAGACGCCTCCGCACTCAAACAACAGCTGGAATTATTCTGCTCCTTCGTAACAACTAGCAAACAATAGCAACCATTGCTGGCTAATTGAAAGCCGGATGGCCCGCAGCCACGTCCTTTGATGTCTTTATCGTTTCTTTGAAGCCTTGTTTACGGGCGTCAGAAGACGAGAGCAACTTTGAATTTGTGAGCGCCTGTCCCAGCGCTGGCGGGGCTAGCCGGTTGCTACGGCAGCGTCTCGAGCTGACATTAATTGATAACCAAACGAGGCTTCACATCAGACATTTATGAAATCAGCAGATTTATCTGTTTAATGGAACCCAATTATCTGCAACCCCGACGCTCCAATCAGCCGTAATTCCTGGCTAATAAACGGTAGCCGCGGTGACAGATCCAATCAATAATAAACATTGATGACAGCTCGCAACCCGCCCGGAATGAGGCTAATTAGCAGGAGGGGCTAAAGCAGAGGTAAATAAAGCGGCTCTGCTGAGTTCTTTTGGAAATAAACTAAAAATGTGAGGAGGAGAATTCCTGCCCCGGGAGTCCGTGTAAAACAAACACGGCCTTCCCGCCACCGCCGCCGCGCAGGGACGTTTATCATTAAATCTTTACGGCAGCTGCAACTTCATTAAAGAGGCTTTTTTTTCTGAAGTTGTTGCCATAAAACGGAAGCTCGTGAATTACGGAGCGTTTCCGTCTTCTTTCATCGGCCAGTTTCCGGTGGCGGGAACGAGCTCGGAGACGCCGCAGTGGCGGCGGTTTCAGGGCTAATTTTACCTCTGTGAAGCCTGGAAAACCTTCTGATCTTTAAACGTTTCTCTGTTTTTTCTATGCGACGGTGAGCGGCGAATAAACAGCTGAGCGTTCGCACCAACGTGCCGAGGGGGCGGTGGAGCAGAGGCGGGGCTAAGTATGCCGGGCTCCACCACCGGTCACATGGGAGCGAGTCAAACCCTTCCCAAGTATCCCACATGCGCTGAAGTGCAGCCAAACCTGGGCGGTAAAGCTAAAATTTGCGGAACACCTGGGACCCGACTGGACATGTGACCGAGGGCGGCGGCTCTTACCAGTCTCGTGAAGAGCGGAACTCCCAGGTGCCAGAGGTGATCGTTCAGCAGGCCGCTGTACACCACGTTCCCGAAGACGGCAATGCTTCCTGACTTACACAGCGTGTTTCCTGCAGAGATCAAAGACATCAAAGCGGAGCAATCAAAGGGAATTCAGCGGTGGGAACGTTCATCTCGGCACCGAAGCTGAAAAGTCTTTGTTTCCAAAACTTCTGCGTGACTTCTGGGCTTGGACCTTTCCAAACGAGGTTCCACCAAACACACACACACGCACACACACTTCCTGGTTACCGTGGAAACAAACTCTAGCTCTGAAACATTCCTCACATTTCTGGTTTTTGCTGTTTTGGGGAAATTTTGTCGTCTTTGGAAAACCTTTGGCGGCTCCTGCGGCCTTCCGCCTGTTGCCCTGAAAACGGTCTCCGTGGCGACCCACAGCATAGGCTCCGCCCACCCCAAGGCGCTGCGGCGCGCGTGGACGTGATGAATGCAGCTCGCGGAGGAAAACACGGCTGCAGTTTCTGCTCAGCCAAACAGCACAAAGGCTCATGGGGGGGGCGGAGCCAGGCGGCGCCGGCGGGCAGCACATGCATTATTGAAAAAGAAAAGTAAAAAATGCCCATTAAAGTGTCAGCGGCGCTCTGGGCGGCGGCGCGCTCAGGCCGCCGTGTGCGTATTACTGTTATTAATGGGCCAGGCGTGGGGGGCAGCGTGTTGCTCGCCACACACACACACACACACACACACATGTTTTTCAGACTCAGGAGCAGAGGAAGAGCGCGCTGTTGCGGACCTCAGGGTGGGCGGGGTCGGGGGGGGCGCCAACTATCCTCCGGTGGCGGCTGAACGAGGTCATGAAACTGGGCAGAGAGGAAGAAGAAGAGGAAGAGGAGCCGCCGCCTCTGTAATCTGATGGCAGCGGCGGCGGCGTGCTCCTGGGCGTGCGGGGTCGGCGGAGGGTCAGGAGCTGTATGACGAGCGGAAACTTTCTTTTTGGTTGTTGGTTTTAAAACCGGATCCACGCTCCCGATGAGCCGCTGGCGGCGCGCTCTAGCGCCACTGCGGCTAATCCTGCGTTTTCAGGGCCGCCCTCAGCAGTGGCGTCGCCCCGGCAACGGTGGGAATGGACGCGCTCATAAATGATTCCACATGCCAGCTAGCTCTTCTACAGATGGTCAGCATTCTAGGTTAGCCGCTTAGCATGCTAACAGCCTTCTTTGTGAAAGTGTCACCACCATCATAGTTCTTGTTGGTGACTCCCGCCTTTCAACCCCGCCCCCTCCCCCTCTACAAAGGCCTTCTGACTCCGCCCCCAGGGCTGGAGGCGGGCCTCTTTAGGCAGTCAAACTGGCGTCTGTCGCTTTCGGCAACGTTGCTGCGATGCATTAAGGGAAAACAACACTTTTAATAATTTAGACCCCCGGTCCGATGGAGGGGTGGGGGGGAGGGGTGTTAAAGTACCGCAGAACGGCTCATTTAGCCGCTGCTGCGCATTATTAAAGTTGTATCGAACCCCCTCCTGGGTATCACCCAAAGTCGCCCCCCCCCCCCCAACGCCTGCGAGGAGCCAATAAGAAGCATCGATGCTTCAGCGGAGGTAGCTGATGGCGGAGCTCTTCATCGCTCCCAAAACTGCTGCCTAAGCCCCGCCCAGATTAGCTTCCATAAAGCCACCATTAGCTTCATGCTAGCTAGTTGGATCCGGAACCAGAGCAAGGCTGGAATCTTTGTCTCCTCCACCATCGGCTGCAACTGGTCGCCTCGACCCAAACTAACGCTGCGGCTGCGGTCAACAATCGCCGTGAAAACTCAACATTTTGCAAGTTTTCGCCCGCAGACGCAAATTCGAATTGTTCTAATTTATGATGGAAACGGAGGGAGGAAAGTGAAAGGCTATTAAAGCGTTCGTTTGGGATGAACACGCCATAAACCGCCGCAGAGGCCTTCAATCAGAGGGAGGGGGGAGGCGCTCGCCAGGAGCGACGTGGTTGGCTGGTAGGCTGGCCCTTTATGAGAGACGAGCGCGGCAGCGCGGCTACCGTCGCTACCGTCGCCTCTGATTGCACATTTATTAAAATCCAGGACAGCAGGCGGTAATAGAAGCCCTAAATTCACCTGCCAGCAAAACCTGCGTCCAATTAGACGTTAGCGCCTCTGAAACGGCAGATCAGATTAGCTTAGCTGGGTCTGAGCTCAGACGCTAACAAACAAGGGAAGCGCTGACGCTAGCCAGTGGTTAGCCAGTGGAGTTTGGGTGCCTGTCGACCAATCGAAGGTTGTTTAAAACTCATTTTTGAGCAGCGGTAATAAAACGTGAGCCGTAGCGGAGAACACGTCCGGAGAAGATTCCCTGGAAGAACCAGGCTGACAGGAGCCTTCCTGACGGAACACGCTGGCATCCATTAGCAGATAAGCCAGAGCAGGCGCATTTAGCTTAGCATTCCGATCGAACGCAGGGCAGCAGTTAGCTTGCTGCTACATTCCAGGAGGAGGGCTGTTAGCTGTCCAGGCTGCCTTCCTGACCTGACAGGAGCCAGGAAGCACAAATGTGATGCTCCATCTTCGGAGAAGCTAGCAGCTCCTGATTCAGTGGGTTTGGAAGCGAGGCCACCTACGTAAACAGCCTTTGATGAGCGCTTTTTCCACATCAAAGTGCAGCCAGCCAGCCATCCATCCAGCTAAACGTTAAATAAACCAGTCAGCCAGCTGCTTCATCTCCTGCTGAGTGTCAGACTCTGACGTCTTAGCTAAGCTGACTAAACACGCAGCCGCACCTTCAAAGCTATGCAAATTAGCCACGTTGCTAAGTGGATTCCACTTCTTTTTTTTTTCCGGAGCCGCGAGGCCGATTAGGACGATTCC
The DNA here is from genome assembly GCA_000180735.1 of Tetraodon nigroviridis. Taxonomy (NCBI): domain Eukaryota; kingdom Metazoa; phylum Chordata; class Actinopteri; order Tetraodontiformes; family Tetraodontidae; genus Tetraodon; species Tetraodon nigroviridis. Next base: position 308,464 of record CAAE01014679.1, on the reverse strand, counting down.
GGTCTACAGGATGCACGCGGGGGTTCTCGGTGCTCCCGTGACACAACAGTGTGAAAGTTAGGTGCGTTTCTGCGCCGCCGCGGCAACAGGCCGGTAATAACGGACAGTCGTTAGCAGAGCTGCTTAACGATCGCATGACAAACACTGCGACAGTCCGGAACCACCGGAAACGCTACTGCTGCCGTGAGCAATATTCCAGCACGGTTGGGCAGAAGTGAGGGAAAAAAAGGCCACTCAGCGCTAGTTAGCTTAGCTCGAACACCGCTACCGTCGGTGGCCATTAAACGCACACTCTTTCTGCCTGAAGGAATCAGCCCAGCGGTCAAATGCTACATTCCCGAGTGGATGCTCGTTTGGCGTGGTTAGCTGCTAAAGTGACGTGCTGATGAAGGCGCCGCCATCATCATCGTCGCCAACACAGCGCTAGTGATAATCGCCGCAGTCGTTAGCGCTGTAAGAAAAGCGACTTTTCTGGATGAAAACACGGCGCCTGTTTGCCGGAGCCGTTTCCAGAAACTCTTCTCGTTATTCCTTCATTAGCATCATCACCATTAGCATCGGTCACGCCGTCAGAACCATAAAGTGTTCTCAGCGCCGCCACGGCATAATGCCGCTAATGACGACCTTAAGATGGAGACAAACGCCGGCGATAACAGCGAAATAAATAATGCAAAGACGGGGGAGCCGAATGGGCTTTGATGTCCGGGTGTCCGTTAGCAACGAGACCTCGCAGTTAAGCTATCTCCTGTTAGCAACAATAATGCTTTAGCCACGATCTTGGCGTCTGTCGGGACAAAAACCACCGATTTGATAGATTTTCCAGATTAGAAAGATAAATTATTGAGGGAGAAAATGAAAAAAAGGATGAAAGGAAGAATGTTGGAATGATGAAAGGAATGACAGGTCAGCCGCAGCCAATCAAATATTCATTTTTAGCACTTTATTAGCATGGTTTTGTTTGTTTGGCTCAGCTCGGATGTTTGTTGACCATCAAAAAGCATCAAAGACCTGATTTTTATTTTTTTTTAAAAAAGTCAGAAATAAACAATAAAGTCTTTGATCTTATCATCAGGATTCTTTACAGAAGAAGTCGTCCGGCCCCGCACCTTCTGCTAGTTGCATCGACGTGCCAGAAAAGCGCTAACCCTAGCTTTGCCACAGCGCCTGCAGTTTTTCCTGCCGACGTTGTTGAATTAGCGGCGCGCTCGCGGGCCTGATGTTGGGAGTAACGCGACAGTAAAACTTCAAAGAAAGATGGCTGCAGGCGGTAAAACATTCCCGGCTGCTCTTCTGCGAGCTGTTTAGCCGCCGAGGTCGACGGCTGCTCCGTCTGCTCCCCCGCACGCTGACGCCGTTTGCTTCAGATTCCTGGCGGCCGCAGGTGGATCACGCCGCTAATCCAGCCGGGAGGGGGAGCGCGGGGGCCGATCGCAGCAGATCGATGGCGAGCGTTTACGGGGTTAAGCTCAACAAAGTGGTGGCACAAACAGCTGTTTGCCCTCTGGATTCAGCAGCCGGAGCTGGAAATTAGCTTTGATGCTAGTCCCTTTGGTCTGAGCCTGGATAACGGAACCGATGTCGGACAGAAGCGCCGTCGCAGCTGGACGGGAGCAGCGCTGGTAGCTCACGTGTTAGCTTGCAGCGGCATTAGCTGTTTCTTTCGTCAGGGTCGTTTATCGACGCGCAGGTGGCGCGGCTAAACTCAGCTAATCCACTTCATGTTTACTAACGAGGGCGCCACAGGCGTCGGCGGGACTGCACGGCATCCTCGTCCTCTTAGCGCCGGACAACTTCCTTTGCTTTAGATTGAAAAATCAAAGCTTTCTGCATCACCTTCAAAGGTTTCCACAACAAAACTGCGTTAAAAGAAGCAGAAAGGAACTGAGATCAAAGGGCCACGGCAAGCCCCACCCCCTAAAGTGAACCGATCCAGCTGATCTGGTCTCTTTTACCAGCGGTGGCGGTGGGCGGGGCTCTAGATGGAAGCGCCAGCAGCGAGCTGGCAGCTGCATGGCGGCAGCGGCGTGAATGCTGGCGGTGCAGAGTCTGTTTGTTGTGCATCCATCAGCGGCGGCGTTCCGGCCAGGAGCCGATCGATAGCCAACACAAAAGCCGGCTGATGACGGACAGCTCTCCGCAAACATATCGCATTTTTTCTGTCCAGGACAGCAATAATCTCCAAGGTCACTGTGAGTCACGCCGCCGCTCCTGCGCAGTCACGCCTCCGCGGGGGGGGAACTGATTCCCAACGCCGCCGAGAGCTGTCGATGCGCCGCTGACCGACCCCGCCCCCGGAACAACACGCGATGCAGGACACAGATGCATTTCAGCACGCCATCAGACGCAGGTGTGTCACAAGGGGCACTCAGAGGGGTAACGGGGGCGTGTCCAAAGATGAGGCCACAGGTTCGACATGGTGCTGTCACAAATATCCACCCGACCACCACGGCAACAGAGCTAACCGGACCCCCTGGGGTGAGCTAATGCGCTACTCTGCTTTGGTTCTGATTGGTTGGCTGCACAAGTGGGTGGGGTCTCCCAGTCAGCTGCTGGTGTTAGCATGGAGCTACTGTTTTCACTTGTTTTAAGCTACATGTAGGCGGTGGTCACATGATTAGCGCTGTGGCTCAGCTCTTCCTCTCCTCTGTGACCTTTCACCCCTCAGATCCTCGGCTGGTTCAAAGGCGTCTCTGTTCTCGCCGCGGCGCTCCTGCCGACACTGATTAACACCACCTTGGACGTCTAGCTTCCCTGTGGAAGCTGTCAGGAAAGCATCAGAAAAGAACCGGAGGAGCTGAAGGGGAAGCTAGCACACGCCGCGCTAGGCTCGTCGGTCCATCCCACCTGTCAGCCGGCCAATCAGACGCTAAGGTGGCTCTTGATGATGAGCAGCGGCCTCCGGTGGGTGGATTCTTATTTGGAACCACGGCTAACGCCGCCGCCACCATCAAGAACACCTTTAACGATCAAAAGGAGGCGGGGCCAAGTAGCTAGAAAAGAGACGACCCCACGCAGGAAATCAGGTGAGCGGGAGCCACCGAGCATCCTCGCGGGGGGGGTGGGCAGACAGGCGTGGAGCAGGAGTAGCGACTAGCGCGCAAAAGCTAACGTGATGAACGCTGACAGACCGACAACCTGGAAAAAAGAATGGAAAAGACGTCCAGCTGCGATTGAATTACTGCATGGAATCAAGGAGGGGGGGCAGACGCAGAAAATGTCTATCCGCTCCGACCGAGCTCGCGGCTCCCAACTTTCTATTTTTATTTGTTTTTTTAAATCTGCGTTACTAGTTAGCACAGCCGCAGCCCCACAAAATGGAGGGGGAAGGGGGGGCTATAGGGGCTGGGGGGCGGAGCTGGCTTGGCCTCAGTACAAATGCAAGCTAACAAAACAGCCTCGCTAAAGCCAGGAAGCCCCTAACCCGGAGCTGAAACTCCTAGCCAATCACCCTGCAGGCCGTCGGCGTGACGACGGGAGTCTGGGGCCGACACCTGCTTCGGTTCCATCCTCGGCCATCGCATCCACTGCACTCAACAATGCGACACAACCAACAGCAACGTCAGGAGTCAGCACAGAGCGATCAGAACAAGATCGGAACAGGTTCCGGAACAGGTGGGAAAAAGCAGCTCCGAGGCCAGGAACACAAAGCATCCCACTCCTTTATCGCAAACAGCTAATTGTGCGCGTGCTGCTGGGCTAATCCCACGCGTTTCCGTCTGCCATTTATGCGATTTGACCGTTATCGTCCGAGGTTGAGAGCAAAATTAGATGCAGCCTGGATAATTATCCGACAGTCGGCAGCTAATTATCCGTCTGCGGCCAGCCCGGAAGGTGAGGGAGGAAACTTATTCCACCTTTTGCTAACTAGCGAGACGCCAGTCTGCGGGAGAAGCAGAGCAGAGCGCAGCGGAGGTGAAGACAGTGGGAAAGAGGTGATGGAGAACAACAAACACCGGCGCCCGGAGTGAGTCAGAACTGGATCGGCTTCCGGAAATCTGCCCTTTAGAGCCTCGGGAGAGGATGATGATGTTTGGAGGCCGCGCAAGAAGACCTTCTCCAGGTCAAGATTCCAGGGAAATGGACTCTCAGTGGAAACGCTAATTACGCTGGAGGCTACGCTGGGGCTGGCGCTCACGCGACCCCGCCGTGAAGGCGGCGTGATGGAGCTTCTCCGCAGTCCGCTGATCCAGAAAGAACAGCCGGGCCACAAATATCAGCAATTTCATGCTTCCGGCTCCTCAAAGGTGACGACAGCTAGTGTCGGATTTCAGCTCATTTGCCCAGTCTGCGGGAGATCCGGGAGATTCCGGAGAAAGGAACGTTCCGGTCCGCCATTTAGAGCCAAAAATATGCCAGGATTTTCAGCTCCAGGGCGGATCTGCTCCTTTCTCTCCACTTTTTCCCGAGTTGACACGTTCATAACGGAAAGGTCGCAACCTGTAATCTAGCAGCAGGCGGGGCTGACGTCCGGAGTGACGAACACGTCCAGAGGCCAAAGCGACTCATATTGAACCCACTGGGAGAAACTTGATTGGTCAACGCTCCACGTAAGTTAACTGCGCTATGCTAAAGGCGACGGCTAATCCGACTGTTTCACCTGCTTCTACAGGCAGAAAATGAGCTTTAATAGCAGCCGATCGCAATAAAACCCCGGGAAACGGACGGTTCCTTGGTTTTTTTCACCAAACACACCTGTTCCTCTCTCACGGCTCGCCAAGCTGCTTCCATAGCAACGACGACAACCACCAACTGGCCGTCTCTTCCGAATCCGCTACCGCTAACGGCCGATGGTGAGGGTTAAGGACGAGATGCCGTGTCGCCACGGTGACGGCAGATCAGCTCGGCGAGCGCAGTTCAACCAAACCACCAAAGTTAGTGCCGAACTTTGAGTGAAAGGTCGCGGCCAAACCGCTGCAGCCCCGCTCCCCTGTATGCCTGAATGCTGGACCCTGCGGCGCCCGCGGCCAGGCCGGCTGGCTCTCGGTAAACAGTCATCGTATTTGGGCGCGTCGTTTGTTTTGCTAATGGGTGTTTTTCTGCTTCTTGCTCCGTGGGGAGCGCTGTCTAATGAGCCGCCCACCCGCGCTCCGCCTCCCACCACCACCGAGCCCCGAGAGCGCGGCTCGGCCGCCGCCGGGGAGGAGGACGGATCGCACACGCCCAACCACGCCGATGGGCGGCGGTGCTCCTTCGACTGTGTTACACGTCTTTAAATATTGATCAGCCAATAGGGGAGCAAGCGGATGCGCCGCGGAGCCGCAGCTAATGCACACAGATCTTTGCTAACGCGTGTGGACATCGGTGAGCTGACGGGAAGCCGGTCGTTCCGCCGTGGCGCTCGCTAATGCACCAGAGAGGACGTTAAAAATACATGCACGAGCCCACCGCGCAGCCACTGGCATCTTAGTAACATATCACATGGCCGTCGTCACGCAAGGCTGCAGATGATGAGCGTGCACCGGGATCAAAGCTGCAGCTACCGCGTTAGCCTGAGCCCGAACTATAGAGAAACTATTTGTGCCGTTAAATCCACGGTGCAAATTTACAACCATTTACTAAAAAGCCAGGTTGCTTTTGCTAATGATGCTAAAGTGGCTGTTCAAGCTAACCGCAAGCATCTGCAAACATGCAACTATGCAAATTTTAAACCCAAACGCCTTGTTCTGATCGCTCTGCCTCCAGTTAGCCAACGACATCCTGAAAGTTTCACCTCTGTCACCACCAACAACTTGTGTTTTACTTGCGTCTTTGTTGCAGCTGCAGCTGTGGGAAGAGGCGGCGCGCTGGCCGCAAGCTTCAATTATTAACACGCTTTCCAGGATTGCGAGTGGTTGCGTGTTATTGGTAGAAAAGTGCTGCTGAAGACGAAACCGAGGAAATAAACCCGGCGCAGCGTGCTCGGTCATCAAGAAGATTGCGACAAACCAACCCTGCTGTTTTAACCGACGGCTGTAAACACGTTGCAGACGGTTCTGATGCGTTGCTGCGGTGATGCCGCAGCAGCACCCAAACCTGCGAGCCGGTAGGCCTGCAGGTCAGCGGGTGAGGCAGGAGACAAGGGTGATGAGGACCAGGCACATGCGCATGCACGCACGCATGCATGCCACTAATCCCTGGTCCTGATTGGTGTGGAGGCTCCTGTATTAGTGGCGGCTCGGCGCTCTGGCAGGCCGATCCATCATCGCTCCTCCGCAGACACACGACAGCGCGCACGCTCACGCAGCCACATTTGCATTGACGCGACGCCATTAAAAGCGGAGCAGGTAAGACTAATTTGGACTTTCTGATCTATCCATCTTAAGTTTCTGATTGTCCTCCAGGAGAACTCGCAGGAAAGGTCACGTGCAGCCTGTCGGCCATCCTGGAGATGCCATGGGCTCTCGCACTGCTGCGGTGCGATTATTCCTGCAGGAACGGCAGCGAGAGGACGACCTCAGCTGGCGGACGAACTGCCAGGACATTGCCTTCTTCTCCCACTGGTGTGGGGGCGGGGCATGTAGCTCCATCTCCATGCTATGATGAACCTCATTTTTGCACCGATGTATTTCTTGTGTGACGTGAGAAACGTCTGCGGTTTTTCCGAGCTCCTCCGCCTGAGTCTACGGTGCATAAGAACTCTCAGACTCCGTCCTGGTTTTGGTCTATTTGCAGCGGCGCGGCCTCGCTGCTCTGCTCTCTGGTGACCTCCTGACCCCCTGCGGCGCCGCGCACCAACGCTGCCCAGATCTTTGTTGTTCAGCTGCAGCTGGGGGCAAACAGAGCGTGAACTCTGGCGCACACAGAGCCAGTGGGCGCTAGCGCCTCCGGTCTGACCGCGACTCTGACACTGCCTCAGAGGTTTTCTGCGGCGGATCTGCTGCACCAGCACGTTCCCCAACCGGAGCTCCACTGCAGGCCAAGAGGAGCACCTGTTTCCAGTCTGGAGGGCGACCCCAGAGCGCCGAGAGCCAATAATCGATCCGTAAGGACGAGCCGGTGAAGACTTCACACGGAAACGTGAGCGCTGGCGGGACGCGTCAATCACACGTCCAACCGAGCGCAACCATAATTTCATCTTCGTCCCTCCGGGGGAACCGAAATCCAGTTGCCGGCTGACGGCAAGTCGAGCTGTTCGATAACTTCAAGGTCCTCGCGTGGCCGCAGGTGCCTGGATGAGGGAGGTTCCTCTCCTGCTGCAGCTACAGAGACGACGCATGCGTGGCCACACAAGCCACCCCCAATCAAATGCACTTGTTTTAGCGGTGGTATCCCTTGTTGCTAATGCGCTAGCGGCCCAAGGTCCATCTTCAGGTCAAGAAACGCGACCTAGCGTCTAAATCAGGGGTCTCAAACTCAAATTACCCCGGGGGCCACATTAGATAAAGTCTGAGTGAGGCTGGGCCGCATTAAAAAAGTCAATATTTGTGCTTTTGTCGACCTGATGAATAAACCAAAACTCTGCAGCGCAACTGTTGCCCCTCTCGCAGATAAAAATGCTAATAGCAGAACGGGCGCTAGCATCTGCGTGCTTTCGGACATCGTAAATGTTTACCTCTGCAAGTTGACCAAAGTAACAACGTGTCCATCAGGACACGTTGTTACTTTTTGCTTTTCTATGGACCATAAAGATGTTCCACCGCCACCGCCGCAGCAACGCATTTATGCGTGCATACAGAATTTACCTATAGCGCAAATTGAAATGGGAGTGTGTTGGCTAAAGGGAATAAGACGAGGTGGCTCGCTGACTTATCACTGGTCTCATTACTGGAAAGAGCCAGTGTCAGCAGCTGGGCAGCGTCCCTCCCAGCACGCCCGCGCTCCAGCGCAACGCCAATGGCTGCAACCTGCACGGCTGCTCTTAGCGCCGCAACAACACTTCAGAGAACCATTAGCGTTAAGAACACAGGAGGCATTACGGTGATGCTACTGAGATTTGTGACGGCTGTAAAGCATCAGCCCCCAACCTGCGCGTGCACATGCGCTCCAGCTCGTCGCCACGGAAACTTCTGTTCAAGGTTAAAGAGCAACGTCTAAACTGTTAGCACGCTGGAGCGGTGGCGCTCGCAAACAAAAGGAGCTCAACAGGGAGGAAGAAGGCGAAGACAGAAGCGGCGCTCTCCGGGGCCGGACGCTGAGGGGAGGCGGCGCCGCCATATGGCTGCATGGCAGAGCGGAACCCGCGGGGAAGCGGCGGGCGCATTAGCTTGCGCGCGGGCCGCTCCGCCGCTTCCTCTGCACTGCGGTTTGGGGACACACAGGAGCGCTGACAATGAGATCAGGCGCTCCCGGCTCGCCGCTTCCAGGCCGGCGCTGGCAAAAAGCCAGGACCAGCCCCTCCCCCCCAGCCCCCCAGAGCGCCCAGTGACTTATGCCTGCGATAATGACCGTAGACCGCCGCTAAAACAACAGCCGCGCGGCGGAAGCCGGAGCGCGGAGGCGTTCAGCCGGCGCTCGCCACGGCCGGCCTCCTGCAAACGGCGGAGAAAGACTCATAATAGCGGCGCGTTTCACACCAAAAGCAGCAGCGTCGTTAAATCAATAAGTCATTACCTTTAATGGGATAAGCACTTGGAAAACTAATTGAAAACAGCTCCATTTACTGCAGTCGGGCCCTTAATGCAAACAATAGCGCAGCAAAACCCCGGCGAGCAGAGAACGCCGCACCGCGCCTCAGCGTCTTGTAACGCACCGTCGCCAGGTGACGTGCCGCCATTTAGGAGCGCCAGCGGCCGGAGTTTGGAGGAACTGAGCCAAAACTTCTTACTTAACGCTAATCCGAGAGGCTCTTTAACTGGTTTTGATTCGGTTGTTTTGCCTCCATGCTAACTTATTGAGTGTTGGCTAGTTTATGAACCAGAATTCTGCCGGATTTTTCGCGATCGGGTGGAACTGATTAGCCTTTTTTACTGCTCATTTATCGTCCACGAGCTGCAGGGACTGCGGTTAGCGGCGGAACCAGGATGGAGCGCTACGTGAAGAACACCTGGCCGGAATGCTAATTTATCTTCGGCTTTTCGATCTTAAGTTTGGCGTCTGACCCGGTCGACGCCCCAGAAATTCATCAGTTTAAGTGCGACGGCGTGTTTACATTTGTGTGTAACGAGGTTAGCCATTAGGCTGCCGGAGGAGGAGGTGATCGTGCCGACACGCTGGGCCCAAAGATTACTTAGCTGGTGGGAGGCTGGCGCGACCGCCAGTCCCCCACCCGGCTCCACCTCCACGGTTTCCGCACAACCGCCGACCATCTGGTTGATGCTAATGGAGCCGTTCAATCAGACGCCAGTGAGCTGACGGGGGCGAGTCACCGCTACCTGTTCTCAGGTGTTCCTGCCACAAAATGGAGGAAAGCCGGGGCAGATTTTAGCGGCGGTAATGGCGGCGCGGGGGCGGCACCGGAGGCCTTCCCCATCCTTGAGCGAGGCGCTGCAGCTAAATTGCTGCGCAAATGGCTAATGCGCCTAATGGAATTGGGAGCTGCCCGGCCTACTAGCGTCTGCTAAGCAAATAAATAATTTAATGCAAATCCCAACATCGCGCTGCCTGCCAATTAAGCTAACCTGTTTTAGCTGTAAGTGATTTGATTACATTAGCATGCCGTAGCTCTGACTGCATTAGGGAGGGTTTAATCAGTCTGTAATCAAATTAGAGCCCCAGACAGCAGCAGCCGTGCAGCGCTTCCACCCAGCACCTAGCCCGCCGCACTGCGGGTCTCGCCGCAGAGTTCCACCTTTAAGGGTCGCGCATGTGACAGGCGCCGTTTCCTGTGCACCAGCGGAGAAAAAAAACAGGAAAAAAGAGGATTTCCTGCGTTGTTGGGTGGAAAATCTGCCTTTTCTGATGTTGGCTGTGGCCCCCGAGTCAGGAAGCACCGAACCCCACCAGCGTTAACGGCGCAGTGAGATCGTCATCGGGCTGACCGGTGGGGTCGGGGTGGGGGGGTGCTGGGGGGCAACACTGCTGCGAAGCTGTCAGAGAGCTGGCGCACCTGAGCCGCTGCCAGCCCGGATCCCTCCGCCGTGCCGGTTTCCAGGCTTTTGTTTTGCCTTTTGTTTATTGGAGGCTGGAGCTGAGGGGGGGGCGGGGACGGGGGGCAGATTGATGGGGGGGGGGTGTTTGCCCTGAAGGTAAAAGTGCAAAGAGGCGTCTTCAAAGATCCTCTCTGCTGACAGATGCTGCTGATGGCTGACAGACGTCGTCTCTTTCCTGATCACCCCCCCTCGGGGGGGGCACCCACACCTCCACCCCCCACCCCCACCTCCACCCCCCCTCCTCACCCCCACCCCCACCTCCCTAAATAATCCAATTATACGCATAAAAATATATTTTTTTTTTCTTTACTTTAACTCTACAATCTCCAAAACATTTTTATACTCTTTAATCTAATAAAACCTAAAAAATTTTTATTTTTTTTTCTCCCCACCTACTTTTATATTACATTTACAAAACCATCAATTTTTTAAAAACCACTCCACCTTAAAAAATTTCAAATTCAATACCCACATTTTAAAATATTTTTCAAAAAAAAAATACCTACAAACCTAAATAAAAAACTAATTATTATACACCATAAACTATTAATCTCAAATATTTAAAAATTTAATTAAAAAAACAAATAAACTCTATACTCAAAAAACACACAATTATAAATTTATAAAATAAATGGGGGGAGGGAAAAGGGGAGAAGGTGGGGGTGGGGGGAAGGGAAGAGGTGGGGGGGGAAAAGAAGGAAGGGGAGAGGGGGGGGAGGGGAAGGGAAAAGGAGGAGGGGGGGGGGGGAAAAGGGGAGAAGGGAAAAGGGGGATGGGGGGAGAGGGGGAAGAAAAAAAGGAGGGGGGGGAAAAAAAGGGGAGGGGGGGAGGGGGGGGGGAAAGCCCCCTCCCCACCCCCACCTCCGTAAATCAGCCAATTAGAGGCATAAAAATATATGTTGTTTCTTTTCGGGACGTTTTCTCTCCCTTCGCCAGAACATTTTGGACTCGTTAAGCGGCGGCATCGCTAATGAGTGGGTGGGGGGGGGCTTCCCCACCTGCTGTCATGTGACATTTCCTTCAGCATCAGTGGTGTTGAAGCCACGCCCCCTGCAGGAGGGTCACATTCCCGACCCCCAAAATCAAAGAGTCTCCTGCAAACCTATCCCGCCTCCCCGCAATAGAATAGGAGGAGGAGGAGGAGGAGGAGGAGGAGGAGTGATGAGGCAGAGAGGGAAGGTTCAAAAAAAAAAATCAATCGGAAGCGTCTCAATTAATCTGGCGAGTGGCGGATTGATCGCGGCCCTAAACTGGGTAAACAGGATTGTCCATTTAGGGGCCGTGATCCTTTAATCATCACTTAGCTCAGACGGATGCGCCGCCGTAGCCTCCACCTGCACCTGCCCTCACCGCTAACAGCTAATGCTACTTCCTGCGCTCTTGGTGCTATTGCAGTACCAGCGGCGGCAGAGGGGGGCACCATTGAGTCGGTGATGGTCGCGGTGAGGAAATAGCGCCCCCGGGGGCTAACGGACACAGTGAACTTTAGCTCAGAATTCCATCCGAATGAGCGTCGGCCCGAGGAAAAGGCTGACCGCTCTTCCTCCTTCACCACACAACCGTTTGTGTCATTTTCCTGAATTTAGACGCCAAAATCTCCAACGTGCTCTTAGCCGGAGTCGTTAGCGGTAGCGAAGGTGATGGTTTCTGGCCCCCTGACCCCCCCTTCTCGCAGGCATCCCGCCTCCAGAATACCAAACAGGATATTGGCGCTCGCTCAGCTCGCCGTGGGGAGCGATCCGAGCCGGAGGGATGGAAGAACGGCAGCGCAGCGTGAATTACAATGGGGGGGGTGGTTTATGGCGGCTCCGGAGAGGACCTGAGGGGGCAGATGAATGCTTCACCTCGGCGCCGCCATCAGGAGGAGGCGTGGCCCCGCCCCCCCTTCTGGTTGGAGTGGCTCCGTCCTCCAGGGCCTGATTGAAGAGGCTCTCCGCCTCGTCGCGCTGATTTACGTAGCCTAGCGGTGGGAATTGGGCTGCGCGCTTCCCTATTGAGAGGCGACGCTCCGAAGATTCCGCTGACAGATTGGAGGCAAGATGCGTGAGCGGGGAAACGCAGGGATGCACCGCCAAACGCACACAAACACAACGGCCGTTTCAGGCCGGGACACGTCTCCCGGACGGATCCACACGATCCACGCGCTCCGATCGCAACGGTGGCTAACAAAGTAGCATCACCTCGTGTTCCGAGAGCTCCCAAGGCCGGATTTTCCGGAGTGGCGGTAAAGATCCGCCTTGGTCTTAATCAGGTCTGTAAACGATTTCATCATCGGCGGATCATCAGGAAGGGCTGAACGTGCATCTGCGGTTGCGGCTCTGTAAACAGGCGCTAGCATGAATATTTATCCTTTTTTCCTGCTGATGAGTCCTTTGCTCTGTTTATCCCGATAAAAAACTCCGTAATGATCAAACAAAATTACCATTTATGACATTTATGTTTCCCTCTGAAGACAAACTGAATTATTAATGAGCGCCATCGACTCAGCGCGGTGGTGCAGCAGCTAACTCGGCTAGCGCTGGCAAGGCGATGGCTCCGTTCGCTCGGTGGCTCCCGCCTCTCCTGCTCGCTCCGTCTCCTCCGTTTGTACCTTTCGCCGGCGCAGCGAGGGCAGGGTCTTTCCTGTAATTCCATTACCGCTGCTGCGATGGCATCCCGTCATCCCACAGGACGACTTAGGGACCACTTAGAGACTCGCGCACGTTTAGCCGCGTTACAGTAATGCTGCCAACTGGGCAACAAGCGCCATCTATCACCATCTAACAAACAGCAGCGGCGCGGCGGAGACGGATCCGTTTAAAAGACACAAGTGGGACGAGGGGAGAATGGAGAGAACATCAAGAACGGGTGGAAGACCAGGAAAAGGAGGGGAATTACGGCTAACTGCTAAGAGCCTCGAGCTAACCGCAGGAGTTCCAGATGGAAGAACAGAACAAGTAGAAAACTGACGCAGACTAGCGACCGCAAAACAAAGAAAAAGATGACTTTGATTCTGATTGGACGATGACGGTGTTGGTGCTAACGAAGACAAACACGGAAACTAGCTAAAGCAAAGAAAGGAGAGAGAACACACACACACACACACACACACACACACACACACACACACACACACACCAGGCCTTCTGACTTATTGGTCCGGTTCCTCTCTGCCCATGTGGGCGTGGCTTGCTCCCCAGCCCCGCCCCCTTGTCACCTCCATCTCTCCACCTCCGTGACAAGCAGCATAATTAGCCGGTAAGATCAGGGCGGCGGCGCAATTTACATCAACAATTATGGAGTGGGCGGGGCCATAACCACAGATATACGGCGATGAGCGTGTGAGTGTGTGTGTGTGTGTGTGTGCATGCTTTTAACGATCAGTCATTTTAATCAACATTTGACCTTTTAAAAGCCATTATGACAAACAGATCAGCCAGGAAGAGCCGCTAACCCTACGTGGCCCCGGGTCCCCAACACAACCTGCCCCTGTTAGCTAGCACGCACACATCCACACACACATCCACACACACACACACACACACACACACACTCAGCCTGTTTCATCACTTTTCTTGAACTGGAGGCATTATCGTGTTGCCAGCTGCGCATTGCTAGGCTATGTTAGCATGTCGTTTATCTGTACAGAATGTGCTAACGTGGGGAACATTAGCGCCTCTCATATTTACGTTATCACTCAGCGCCGTCGTGATCAAAGCGAAACAGAAAACCTAATTGGTAAAAGTTCATTAAACCTCACGTGCGGCGAAGCTAACGATACGAGCGCTCGATTTCAGATGTGATTTTTCTGAGCCGCTAATTCAATTAGCGTGCGGCGGGTGCGGGGGGACTGGCGAGAGGAGGAAGACCGGTGGCTAGCTGGGAACGAGGAGCGGGATTCATTAGCATTCCTCCGGAAAAAAAAGAGGAAAAAAACAGAGAAGTTTTGATAAACTTTAGGCGAGAAAAGAGAAATTGTAATTAGACATGAAAAATATTCCCAATAATCAAATCACATTTTGTTCTGGAGGCTTCGGAATTAAATTAAGTGGGTTCATATACTAGTGTGTCTCTCAGCCATTTCTTCACTCGGAGACGTGTTGCCGGAACAGCCGTCCCCGGAGAGCAGATAGGAATCTAATTAACTAAGATCAATATGGCTGCCAGTCGTCTCGCTGCTCCGGCTGCGGCGCCGCCGCGCTTTTGTCTCGTTTCAGCTAATCCGCCATCTTGGACTTGGACGAAGGTTGTTTTTTTTTCACTCGCCTTCCGAAAGGTGCGTTTTTCCGGGGGTGGGGGAAGCTAAATGTGCTGATCCGAGCGGAAGGAGGAGGCCGCTCAGATCGGCGGTTGGCCTTTTCCTCTCACGGCGCTGCAGATTAATTACGATGATCACGTCTTGGAACCGGGCCTCATAAATCACCCTGACCGGGATATAATGTGCTAAAATAATATTCCGTATCAGGAGCTGCTAACAGCTCCGCGCCGTCGCTGGCCGTCCTCACAGGGAGACTCCCTGGGAACGCCACACGGAGAGCACCGCAAGAAAAAAAACTGTAAAAAAGATAAAAAAATCTGTTGGGAAAATCACCAGATCAGGATATTCCAGGTTTCTTCGAAATTCCCAGGTAGAATATAGGATCGAGGGCTACTTTAGTTAGCGCTGTGCTAGCGTTAGCTTGGAGAAAACCACTCAAAGAAAGTGGGATCAGCAGGAACTTTGTTGTTAGCGTCACTTTCATTTTAAAATCTGATTCGGAAATTCTGATTCCCGTGAATTCCATCCTTTAAGCCTCTAACAGCAGTTTCGCCGTCTGTTCCGGCAGGAACGCCGTCACACCGACAAGCTAGCAGAAAGTGTTTTCCGCGGCGCCGCTGGGGAGCGCGGCGCGCCAGCCGTGCGTGTTTGTGTTTACCTCTGTCGTGTACACAAAGTCGTATAACACAAATTCCTCCATTTGGAATTCCGTCCGCGGCGTTTGCACAGCGAGCGGAGGAGCTCGTTTACATCCGTGTCCACCGTTAAATGCCGGCGTGGCGGCGCCCAACGCGCACTTCCTGCGAGGTGGTTGTTACTTTTAGGAGTGACAGGATAAATCCGGTGGCCGGCGTTCGCTGGCCCGCCAACTCCCGCCGTTGCTAAGCGCATTAAAGCTGCGGCGTTTCCATGCGGCGCCGCGGGGGAACCGTAAAGATTGATTGGTCATCGTGAGGCTGCTGATGGAAATCCATCACTGCGTTTGATGTGAAGAGAAAATTGAAAACATTAAATGTAGATTCCTGGTTTCCTCCAGCTTTTTATCTACTTTCGTTAAATCCCGGTGGGATAAACGTGGCAGCAACCGCAGCAACTGCAGCCGGACTTGTAAAAAAAGCAGGTTTTTGCTGGGACAAACTTTTGTCCAAAAGCAGCGGTTGGACAGGATGGATAGCATTAGCAGTATTAGCTACGGCTAGGTGTAGCTCGCTAGTATATTTAACACAACTCCGATCAAAGCTGGATCAGTTCTGATGCTGCCTAACATGAAAGAAGCTACCTGTTACTACGGCGACCTGCTAAAGTTCACTCCTGGCTGCTGTGTAGCTTCGGTTTTTGCTGCGACAGAAGTCGCCCTGCTACATTAGCGCAACGACGCAGGGCTCAGGACGAGGAAGTGCCTCTTCCTGCTGCGGAAGCGTTCTGCTGAGCTTGTTTTCTCTCCTGTGGACCAGTGTTCCCAGTGTTCCCAGTTTGCTGCTGGAGATTCTTCTGCCGTCTAGCTGATTTATCACAAATGCTAATTCAGGGATCAAACAGGCAAAATTTGCATTTCTGGATCAGATCCATTTTTCCTTTGTTGCCTTTTCGGAATATTTGGGTCACGTTTGACAGCAAACAATGATCTGTTAGCATTAGCATTAGCGCTTCTGGACTCGAGCGTCCAAAGAGCTAGCGACCAGCGCAGGCCAGAGTTTCCGTTGTTCACAAAGAAGCAAGTCTTTTATCTCCCGCCCCTCAGCAGCTTCTGTGTGTTCAGCAGATTCCAGCTAAAATGTCAGGACATTTACTCCTCCACTGCCGGCGCCGCCCCCAAACCAGACGCATGTTTTATTCATCTTGGGATGCGCGGGGGGGGGGGGCTTGACTTATCATCATTAAACACAGGCCGTCAGGTGGCTGACGGGGGGGCGTGACATGTTGGACAGCCGCGCGTTACTGTTACCAATGACTAAACCGCAAGTTCAGGTGGAGGACCCGCCCCTGCCCCCTCGCAGCTCAGAGTCTTCACGCCCCCACCGTGAACCTTCACCTTTGTCAGAAGAGTGCCGGACACAGGCCCCGCCTATTTCCTCCGTTCCCCCAGAAGGCCCGCCCTCCTCGGCCTCCCATTGGCTCGGTGCCGCTGGACCAGGAGTCAGAAGGTAAAGCAATTAAAAAAGCATCTCCTCCGCAGGGTTGGCGAGCTGCGCCGCTGCGGGTCCCTGAGGGGCGCCGTTTACGGCGGAGGCCAGGAGCGCCGACACGGTTACCCGGCACCATCAAGGCCATCCGTTTTGTGAAATGACGGCTGCGGTAATTGATGTGTTTCTAAGCTGCAGCTGGGAACGTCTCCACATCCATCTCTGAGCGCATTAGCGCTTCTGCAACAGCCGTGCAGCTGCGGCGCCGCGGCCAGGACAACGCTAATCTGGACCCTCAGAAGAACACAGACAACCGGACCCGTCCCAGGACGCAACCTGTTAGCAGGCAACTGCAACTGTTGCTCAAACCAGCCACATCTTTGTTGTCTTTGGCGCCGCCCAACTGCTAGCATGATGAAAAACGCCTACTGAAACTAGCGTACGCGATCGGCTGTTAGCTCCTCGCATTAGCAACAAAGGTTCCTGCACGGTAAACCAGCTGGCTTTGGTTGGGGTTAACTAGCGATAGCATTGGCTAGCAACGCCCCTAGCATCAAGCTACCTGAAGTGAACACGTAGCATGTGACGAGACACCAACAGACAGATGATGAGCTCCCCTCCCCCCCCGACCTGCAACCCGATGCTAAACCAGCAACTTTCCTCGGTGCAGTCGATAACCGCGCAGCCGCGACCGCCGTGTCAGCATCCGGCCGGCCAACATCCCCGTAATTAATTAGCCGGTGTCTCCTCCGCTGAGCGCCAGCGCCAGACAGCGCGCGGCGAGCGCGCTCATCCATTACGGGAGCTACCGGGGGTCAGCGCGCTGGCAGGAGGCAGCCGGCGAGAACGGCTGCAGATTTAAACCGCCGCAAAACAAAGATCCTCCAGGCTGCTTCTGAGCTGGTTCACGTCAACCAGCGACGGCGCGCCGCATCCACACGCCACCGCGGCTCCAGCTCAGACCCTCCCGGCCCCGCGGTCTTTGGGCTCTATCTTCATCACCGTTCTGTCGTCCACACCGCGTTGGCCCCGCCCCTTTCTAGCTTTGCGCTGACTCAGGAACCCCCCCCCACGCCGCCGCCATCCATCCCCTCCCTCGCCGTCGGGAACAGGTGGAGCCTGGCATCTGCAGTGATCTGGGCCGTTTGTGCAGCAGCTGCGGCGTGCATGCGGGGCAGCGCTTTAATCAAGGCCGCCGCGTCTGATTAACGGAGGAAAACTGATCAACGCACCGCCGCCGCGGCGGAATTCTGCCGAGTCAGGACTCCGTCTGTGGGCGCCGGGAAATGAAGAATTAGAGCGGAGATGAGGGGAGCGAGATGTTTGAGGTCATCTCGTTTAAAAATGACTTTTAATCAGAATTAAAATGCGTCCGCAATATCCCGGTGATGACTTCATTACCCGGGAATCGAGGCGCCATCCATTTCACCAGGACGCCATGTCAGAACTTTCAGGAACTCGAACCCGAGTCTCAGAAGGCCTGAAAAAGTCATCAGTATTGAAATTTACCGACTGCGTTCAAACGCATCGTCCTAACAAGCCTCAGAAGCCAAACAACACCGCGCTAGCTAGCACGGATACGATTAGCCGCGGCCATTAGGTTCACCACTGCAGCCGAAAATGCCGTAAAGGAAAACGACAGGAACGGCTACCTCCCCCGAGAGCAGTAGCGCAGCACCGTTAGCTTCATTACAACGCTAACGGATGGTCTTGGCACCGCAGGGAATTTTCATAAACGACTAGAGAGAGATTGTTTTCCCGCTGCCCTTTGACCTCGTCACGGAGCCGCAACCGTCCTCTGATTATGTAACCCTTCCAGGAGCGAGCCGAGCGGCGCTGCGGGAACGCTGAGCCGTGTCGCGGCTAAGCGAGAGTGACACCATGGAGATGAAAGTCTTGTCATTCATTTGCCGCTGACGACCCATGCATGCTAACGTCCGACCATGTTTAGCTCAGGGGGAAGATGGAGGCGCGCTACCCTAAAAATCAAGCATCTACTCAAACGCGCTAAAATACCACTGCTAATGTACATGCTACTAGGTAACATCCACCCCAACTAGCTACCTTGAGCCACTCCACTGACCACAGCTAACTGCTGCCACCTAAATCAGCACAGCTAGCAAAAAGATTGAAAATAGCATGGTAAAGTTAGCTGAGTGGTAAAATATTTGAACTGGCATTTTAGCAGTTTAGCTAACGCTGAATTTGGCATGAGAACACACACATTGTGTTTGTATAAACGTGGCTAATTAGCGGGAGATGATTAGCAACCTTCAGTGCATCTGTCTCACGTAAAGGTCCAGAGGCCGTCACCTAGCAACCGGCCGACCAGATGTGGCGCGTCGATACGCTTCACCTTTGAGCAGTATTGGCATATGATTAGCTTAGCGAGTGTTCGCAGCGGCTCTTTAGAGGACAATAATTGCGCGGTATAGATCTCTGTTTGCTCAACGAATTCATCGAGTGGATTGATACGTTTGTCGGGCGGATAATTCGGTTAGCGATTAATAGGAAAATCCATATGGTGCTGTTTAGCATTCAGGGGACGTTTGCCGCTAACCAACAGCAACGCGCTTTGATTCAGCACTACAAAGACCAACAACAGAAAAACGCGGCGTTGATGAATCTGGTGGTCATCAGGTCCAGGTTAGCGTCCTTATCGTTAGTGCTAAGAGGAAAAATTGCGCTGCTGACTTCCTGGTTAGACTGGGAGCAAATTTCCACAGCCAATCGAGGGCTCCTGGTCAGGCAGGCGGACCGGCTCCGGATCCGGATCCACTCCAGGATTAATATTTCATTCCTCTCTTAATAGAAAAACAGATGTTCTGCCGCCGAGCACGCTGGGAAATCAGCCGCCGGTGGTGCGTGCGTTACTTACAGCAGCTAACTAAATTTAGAATGAAATATGCATCTGACAGATGCTTCGCAATCAAGCCGCGGCGGCTATAATGGGATATCGACAGATCTCATTTATGCGGGCGCGGTGACCTCGGCGCCGCTCGTAAAACTTTTGGTACATTGAAGCGTAAAGACGCCGCAGCTGTATTTCAGCGCCGCCGCTGCCCTTTAAAGCGCTGACCTCTCCGGGGGAACCGGCCGCCGCCGTGATTAATACGGCCGGGCCTTTATTGGCGCGCACGCCGCTTTTACCAATAGGTCACCGGCGTGACCTCAGCAGGAGCGCCGGGATCGAACCGCAGAGGGCGCCGCGCATCCGCACGGAGCGGTTTAGCTAGTGAGCAGCCCAGGGCCTTTAGCACCGCCCACACACGCGCGCAGGGAGGATCATAATGTCACCAATCGACGTCTCGCCGCTCGATGCCGATCTGGATTTTCATCGATGCAATTTGAGCGGGAAATGAGTCCCGGCGCAGGTAAATGCCAGCCGTTCCGCCAGACTCCGGTTCCGGGTCAGAAGCGAGCCGAGGCGCCTGGAGCGGCGGTGCTAACCAAGCGCGCTCTGGTTTAGCAGCGGTAAGGAGCTGCGTTCTTCGCTCCTTCATCATGCTGATGCGTAAACAAACACACACGCCGCCGCTGTCTCAGTGAGGGGGCGTGCTGGCTGTGCATGTGTGCGTGCATGCACCCGCTCATTCGCACATTTTTCTGGGAGCGCAGGAAGAGCTGACTGCAACATTTTTCTCCACTTCAGAAAAGTAGCCGGTGTCAGGATGATAAACGAGGGATGGCCGCGAGAGCGAGCCAGCGGGCTTCCACGAGACTGCACAGGAGCTTCTGCGCCGGTGTCGCCGCCTCTCCGTGTCAGAGGAGCCGCTGTTGTCGCGCACAGGGGGGGGGCACATGCAAATTACATGCGGCGACAAGTGATTAGCGACGTAAAATTTCCATCAACATAACAATAATGCACCGACAGGGCGGGCGTGCGAGGTGGCGACCTGACATTAGCGGCGGCGCCGCTGCTTTTTTAAACAGCAGGTGTTAGCGGGTGAAAGGTTGATTGCTAATTTCCCCGAGGTGAACGCAGCTCACAGCCGTGCGCGGGGATCACCTGCCCTGGTTGCTGATGCTAGCTGGGCTAGCAAATCTGTTCAGACATCATCTGGAGCATCAGCGACAAAACGGCGGCGGAAGACTGATGGGCAGCAGGGGCTGCGCGGTATGCGCCGCTGGGTCGATGACTGCTGTCGGGGGCGTGATGGCGTGTACACTGAGGAGGCGACAGGATCCACGGCAACAGAACATTTGTTTTGGTTCTGATGCAGCGCCGCAGGACGCCCCTTCACCGTGTGACTCGGTCGGCACCGGAACAGAACCTGAAACCAACAGGGTGAGTCGCCAAAACAAAGCCGTGGCAGCGCTAACATTGGGGGGCGGAGCCCAGCACCGCCCAAATCAATCAATGTAATTGCGACGGCAGACAGAAAGCCGAGCGCCGACGGTCCGAGAGGATCTCCTGGTCAGAAACGCCACCTGCTGCGCTCCTCCGCCTCCTGCGCCGGCCCAAGGCGACTCGCTGCAATTTCAAAACTCCAAAGAACCCCCGGCTTATCGTGTGGCAGCCATGCAGATGCGCCGGCAATCGTCGAATTTTGCAGGAAGACAAAGAGATGAGCGATAAGATGGAGGAGCGTGGCCGTATCGACCGCTGTCAGTTAGCTGCATGCTAAGGAGTGTATTAGGGATTAGAGGGGATTAGTCATATCAGATGACGAGAGGGTTATCGGCGGTCGCAGCTCCAAAAGAGCAGCTAGCAGCTTCTCCCGAACACGCTCCCAGTGCAACATTAACACGTTAAGTTGGAGGATTGACGACTTTGGAGGAAGAATCAGGGCTGTGATGTTCAGGAGCAGCTGCTAACCCCGCCCCTGCTGCGTCTGACACCCACCAAACTTTAGCCCGCTACTGATATTAGCCTGTGATTTAAGATGCAAAAGCGGCGCGCATTAAAACAGCTGAGCGGCGGTTCCACACTCGCCTCCACGCAGAACCAATTTAGTTTCCATTGATCGCTTTTCAAGCAATTAGATTTCCATCGACGGGGAAAAAATCAGGAGACGGCGGCGTGGGGGGGGGGGGGGGGCGCGCTGGCTGCTGCCAGCTGCACGTCTGCTTCGGCGGCCTGACCGTCTCCGCTAACCCCTGACAGATCCCTGGCTCTCTCACCGCCCCCCCGACCTCCCGGACGGCAAATAATTCAGCCATGGAGGAGAAAGGGGCTGGCGTCAGATTCCATATCCGTCTTTACTTCCGATATCGCCTCTTTGTTTCTGCAGAGTTGGCTGATTTTCTAAATTGCGGAGTATCGACGGTTTCGCAGGCTGACCAAGCGCGGCTGATGTAGCATCGGAGGTAATGATATCCCGCCGGTGGCAGGAGGCGGGGCTGCGCTGGAGCGCCGCCATCAGCCTCCTCCTCCGCCCACCGCGCCAACTGCTAAGAGCTACGCTGGACCCGCGGGGACTCTGAGCATCGTACGCTAACCGCGTGGCGCGCATTTAAAAAAACGCTGCCATCCCTCAGGAGGGCATTGGGCGGGGCCTCAGGTTCAGGTCTGATCGCATCCATTTCTAGACAACCGCAGCCGCAAACATGCTAGATTCCAAAATTCCATATTGATATTCCGGCCCGGAGGCGGCGGCGAGCGTTAGATCCAGGGGATAAACCAGGAAGGGCATTAATGCGAGGGAGCGAGTCATTCCCAGCGTGCTCTCGCAGGAAATGCAGCTTCGCCGGAGCCTGGGGATTTTGACAAATGCCTCCTCGACACCAGCGAAGGAGACAAATGTTACATTTAAACCGAAATACTTAATTTCCGCTTTTGGTGACTGGCGGCAGATGTCATTAATCAGCGCCGACCCACCACGCTCGGCGAGCGCGCTAAGAAGCAGATGATCGCCCTCCTTTACTCAATCCATCACGCATGATTGGAGAAGGAAAAGGTTCAGAAATTTTGAGTTGCGCCCACGCAAGGAAGAGCGATTGCCCCTGCGGCGGTCGTCGAGGCGTTGCCGTGACACAACGACCTCCTGTTTATCACACGCCGGATTACTCATGAGCTTGTCAGCGCAGCACACCTGCACCGCGTTCCCCTGACGCGCCGCCGCTGACATGATGCGCGAGCAGCCTGAACTTTTAACGGGCTGGGGCGTCTCCTGTTGCGCCGGTGTCGGCGGTGGTCGCTCTGAGGGTTACCACAGCAACGCGCTGTTGTTCTGGTGGAAATTCGGTAGGAAGTCGTGAAAACTGTCTGCCCCTGTGGGGGCGTGGCCTCCCAGCATGGGCGTGTCTTGCATGCTGGCGCTAGCGCAGCACTTGAGGTGACAAATGAAAATACCCTTTTTGGTTAACAGAAGATAAAAGGGGATGTTTCCCAGAGAGGCTCTGCGGCAGAACGCGGAACCGGACCGGACAGGCGCAGGAGGGTTGGGCGAGGACATGCGGCGTGGCGGCAGCGGCAGTGAAGCCAATGGGCTGCTGCGTCCGCACCGGCGCTCCCAGTGATGCCGTAGATAACGCCTTCCTTTCAGCCTCAGCACTTTTACTGCGCTGTCCCCGCAGCCTGCGTCCATGCATCAGCCCGCTACGCAGCTCACTCTCCACTGCGACAAACAGAAAGAAGCGGGACCGGGTCAGGCCCCGCCCCCTCCTTTGGGACATCATCCTGGTTTGTTTCTGGGACATCAGGTCACCGAGTTCTGATCCCGCCGAGACCAGACGCTGCGACGCAACTCAAGTGCAGCAAAAGAAAGAACCACAGAAGAAGAAGAGGAGGAGGAGCGGAACAATGGAACCGGAATCCTGGGGAGGACGCAGGAATGCGGGCATGATGGATCGGACACGGGGAGAGCTAACTTGAGTTTTACAACCTGGCCGCCGCTGATCGCCGGCAGCGCCGCAGTCGTAAGCCAGGATTTAGAAGCAGATAAAGTTTGCATGGCTCTGCTGAGGGTTGGCGGTTCGACTCCCCCAGCGCACTTTGCTAAACGTGTGTATTTTGGTTTGGCTGAAGTGGCCAAACGTTTGTCTTCCGCTCCGCTAGCCTCAAAGCAATTAGCCGTTAAATTTAAAAGGCGCTACAACAGATTATCCACATTTCAAATCTCATTGCAGCTCCGCCTGTGGGGGGTCGTGGCGCAGCAAAGGTCAAAGATGAGCAAAAACAACAACCCTACAGCTAGCAGCTAACAGCTAGCTGCTGCATTAGCCTGTTTCTCATGAATCCACATTTCCCTGGGGTTTTTCAGAGTGTTTTAATGCAACGGCGACGGTGTGAGCCCCGGATGGCGCTCTGTTGCGACAGCAGACGCTGCATGAGTAACAATCTCCCGCCTTCAAATGCAACCCGCCGCTCGCCGTGCGCAGGAATGGCGCCGTTTCCAAATGTGCAGCGAACAGAATGCGCTTTTTATCGCGTGTCATGAACACCGATCTCCCCCATCGCTGCAACGGCGCCGTATCTGCGGCATCCGAGGCTGCAGGCTGGGCGCCGTCCCGGGCCTCCGCTTCCATCTTTATCATATTTTAGTTTTATTTGCGGACGGTGGCAGCGCTGCGCCTCCAGTCAGCCATAATTGAAACGGGGAAGGAAGATGTAGAGGCTGCGTGCGGCTCTCCTGGTAATCAAGCCCTCCGTCCTGTGCGCGCGTGGCCATTTTTCAAAGTGAAATATCCTCGCAATCTTTACAGTCACACGCAGCCGCTGCTGCCGCCTCCGCCGGAGGGTAATTAGGCCTGAACTAGCGCAGGTTCGATGCGCAGGACCACAGACCGGCCCTGGCAATGCTGGGAGTCACTGGTCAAACGCGCCACAACCGACGGCTTGGTAGGCTGGGCTAGGCTCCGCCCACTTTCCACATCTTCTTCCCTTGACACCGCCCCCTGCTCTCCAGGCCGCAAACGCTCGCATTTACTCCACTTTTACCGCATCGGCTTTGTTTAGTCGTTCTGTTTTTTCTCCGTTAAACACGTTGAGATAAATCTGCTGCGCTCAAGCTGGACGACACAGATGGCGGGCGGAGCGCAGGACGGAGGAGCCACGCTGAGGCATTTTTGTCGGGAGCTGCTGGACGTTAACGACCTTAATTACTGGACGTTTCTTCCGCCGAAGCCGCCTGGCGCTCGTAAATCCGCCGCCGTAATTATCCAGCGCCAACATCAGGAGGCCGCTTGCGCAGGTGCCACGTTGGGCCCAGCGGCGCTGCGTCGTTGTCCTGCGCGGCCGAACGCCACACTGCTGATAATATATAAACGGGTGCGTGCGCGCGCACGTGGACGCTGCTGGTAAATGAATAAACACATACATCAATTTCAAAACGCTGCATTTGAAATTCAAATGCGGCGGCGCTCTGGTTTACGACGCGTCTCATTTCTGCGGTGGAGAAATAAAAGTAGAGGGAAAATTTGAGGGGTGGGAGACACACACACACACATACACACACACACACACACTTTTTCGGTTTCCACTTTTTTTAGCGCTGGATGCGAAGCTGGACGGGGGGTGGGGGGGGGGGGGTTTTGGTGGCTGAATTAAATGCTTACCCCCTCCCCCACCCTCCGACCCTCCTTCTCTCTCTCTCTTTTCTGTGGCGTTTAAAATCAATTCATTGGCCGGACTGCTGACGCAGCCGGCCCGCAGAGCCCAGGATTTATGGCTCCCTCTAATGGGCGCTCGCTGCAGCAAAGCCCCTCCGTCAGCACAATCCTGCCCACCGCCAGCCACCCCCTCCCTCCACCCCGCTCCTCCTCCTCTTCCTCTTCCTCTGTTTATTGGCGTCTGCAGCTCCACAGACATGAACTGTTGCATCTTTGACTGCGCGGCTGCTTTTGCTGCTGGTCTCTTCATTCTTTCGCATGTTTCACTTTCTCAATTTTGATCTTTGATCTGACGTAACTGCAATAAAAGCCATGTTGAGGTCAGGAACTGATGCGCGTGGATTTGGGGAGGGTGGCGGAGACCTCCTTCCCGGCACCAGGAAGCCACGCCCCCCAATACATGCGGCCCTGCTTCCTCGTCCGCTCTCTGAGCTGCTAAGTAGCGGACGAGCGTCATCATAAATCCTTCCGTGTAAACCACCCCCCCCAACCCCGCCCACCAGGAACGCCGCCGGTTCCCGGAGATCAACCTTCTCCTTGTTCCATAAAAGATGATCTGATTAAAGTCGATTACACACCTTGTTAGCGAAGCGTTTCATATCTGATAGCGTAGCGCTGTGAGCCGGGCCGGTGCCGCGGCCCCGTTCAAGGCCCGTCTGTTTAATCAGCGCCGCTGCGGTTAGCACGAACACGCTCTCCCAGCAGCAGAGCCAAAGATCAATACCGGCACCTGTAAAAGTATCCAACATGGCAGCTTTTTCTCCGGCTAACGAGGAACAATCCAAACAGGAAGCTGAGAGTGGGGCCGGTGGGCAGGGCCAAAAGGTCAGGGCTGAAATACGCAGGCCGCATTAGCGTGCTGCAGTGCTTGGCGCAGCCACTGAAGACATCCAGACTGAAGATACGAGTTTGAGGCTAATTTGGTTCATTATGGTCCTCATCTCGCCTGTAATCACTCGTGTGTGTGTGTGTGTGTGTGTGAGTGTGAGTGTGTGTGTGTGTGTGTGAGATGAGAACCAAACTGTTCTTTGAGGATTAGCATCATAATTTAGCCAGGGAACTACGAGGGACGCTTGTTTTCTCATCGTATCGTTATTAGTGGAACATTCGTAGCCGGTTGCCATGGCAACAAACGAGCCCCAAACCGCCCGTTTTTGGGCAAACGCGCTAACGTTTGCTCCATAAATCGCCCGAGCGTTCACCTGTTGAGGGCGTAAACGGCCGCAGCGGTGCTTTGGAGCCTGGCGCGGCTCCTCGGCCGCCGAGGTTAACTCCGCCCCCCTCCACCCACTAGACTGGACTCTGAGTGGGCGGCGGCGGGGGAGACGTAGCGCCCACCAGCTCGGCATGACGGCACCGCAGGTCTGTCGTGATGAGCCGCGGAGATGATCCGGCAATAAGCCGGAACCATAACTGAGCAGTTAGGCTAATGGAAAACGTCCCCGTTAGCGACTCAAAGAAGCAAAGAGCGCCGCCCCCCCGACTCTACCGGTCGCCGGGAGCCCTCCAGTCGTGAAGTGGCGCTAACGGCAGCGGCGGCCGCAGATCCTCACCGCCACCTGCTCTACGGCTCCACGGGGGAAGGGTGGCGAGGCCGATTCCCGTCTGGGGAAAGGTGGCGCTAACGGCCATATGGATAAGAGGCTTTGCTAGTCTTCCGCTACTTAGCCGGTGCACATTAGCATGATATAGCTGGACAGGGAGGAGCATCGCGTGCATTAGCGGTGGACTGTAACTGGTTTTACTGGTGAAAGTGGGACGTTCAGGCAGTGGCGAGCGCTAGCAATTAAGCTAATATGGTGCTGACCCTTGGGGGGGGGTCCATTTTTCTGTTGGTTTGGGCTTCTTTTCAGGCTCCGCCCACATGGACCTGGGACTCACCTGCCCAGCTGGGGGTCTCCATGTACGGGCCGAAGCCGGTGGGGCTAAAGCTCTGTCACTTGACTCACTGATGTCGTCGCCGCCGCAGGTGCTGCAGAACCCTGCGGAGGTGGGAGAAGAGAGAACCTCGGTTAGCGGAGCCGCCGGGTCGTTATTTCATTATTCAGTCATTACCAGCGTTAGCGTTAGCTCCCAGCGAGCTCCATTAATAAACCATTCCACTAGCTGCCTGGGCCGATGCTAATTGGGTGCATCATAGAGCGCGTGTGCACGCGGAGGCCGGCACGTGCACGCCTGCACGTATTTGAGTGCGACAGCATGTTTCTGCGCGGCTGCTCTTTCTGCTGACTCGGCGAGCGCCGCTTGGCCGCCGCCCAGCAGAACCGCCGCTGAACCGCAAAAAGCGCATCGATTTCATCCCGGCAGGACCCCCGGCTCTCTCCCCCAACTGGCCCCGCCCCACACCTGATTAAGCCCCCGCGGGGAAGCGCGCCAACGCAATTTGTCATTTATCAAAAGTAATTAAAAGCAATTTGGTGGCTCTTGTTGATTGGGAATTGACTAATTGTTGAGTCTGAGGGAAAAACGGAGGGAGGACGGAAAGAAGGAGGGATGAATTCCGCATCAACTCGCAGGAAAAACATAAACGCTGTAGAACGAGGAGCCGACATCTGGCCGCGTGATTAGAAGTGCGAGAGCGGAACAGTTGTTTGGAGGTGGTGATGAACAGCCCACAGGCGCTAAATAAAACATTAGCAACAACATATTGACGAGGCAACTTAAAAGGCTGTTTTCACTCCGAGTTGCGGGAGGCTAATCCAAACACCGGTCGCTAACTTGTTAACAAAGAGGGAAAAACGCCGCTCCCGCTTGAAATGAGATCTTTAAGGTGGTGAAAACGAGTTCACGAGAGGAGGGGGACAACCGGGGTTGGGGGGGGGGCCACGGCGGCGGCGGCGGGGCCGAGGTTACAGCACGGCTAGCCAATGAAGGGCCGACATTATGGGTAACAACCTGTGAATGCACCATTACCTCCGATAAGGGCAGAATGAAATGTCAGAATTGATTCGGGGGGGCAAAGATGGGGGGGGGCAGCTGAGGTGGGCATTTTGTTGCGACGGCTCCGTATTTGGCGTTCCTGGATCATTAGCGGAAAAAGAGCCAGAGAGACAGAAAAAAGGTGCCTGAACCACCGCAGAACCCAGAACACACACACACACACACACACGGAGGAGGGGAGGAGCCTACATTTGTGCTAACGCTGCTAACGAGCGCTCCTTCCACCAGTGACACTGAAACTGGTTTCAGCGCCTCCTGCTGGACCCGTCTGGTTATTACTGTTGTTATTACACTTCGCTTCTCTAATCGCCGCTCTCTTCCGGACAGATGTCGGCACGCAAAGTCAGGAACCCACCGGCGCTGCGGTGCCGCCTCCTGGGAGCCGCGCAGGCCTTGTCACGCTCCGCCTACAGGGCAGATTTATGCCACCTCGGCGAGCGCGTTGTTCCACCGGCGTTCCGGAGCGGCGGCGGAGGCTCCTCCCATCCGTCTTGTGAAGAGCTGCAGGTGTGACAGCTTTAGAGGTGTGGAATAATACGAGTGGGAGGGGCCTGGAGGAGACGCGCCGATGGCGAGAGCTGCAAGCAAACAAAGAGCATCCGCTGACAGCAGGGGGCGCGGTGGTGGTTGCCATGGAAACCGTACACCGTACCAAACCACGGAGGCCTCAGGAAGTCCAGCCCTCCGCGGCTGTGAGCCGCCGTAAGGAGCCGGAAACGAGCTCCGGCTTCCCAACGTTTACGGCTCAAATATCTGATGACGCCTCTCGTAGCTTTTAATCTTTAATGTGAAGAATTAATCATCCCGTTCATTATTTTAATAGCTGTCATTTTTCTCTCCCCAAAGTGATGATTTATTAGCGCTACGGCGGTGGAGGCGCGTGAGGGGATTTATCGCAATGTTTGCACCAGCTAGCCTCCGACCATATTTCATTACTCTGACAAGCCATTAAAAAGCCCCGGTGATTAAACAACAGCTCTGCAGGTCAGCGTGGAGGCGAGCGCCGCCGCCGCCGCCCTCCTCACCCCGCCCCTCACCCCGCCCCTCCCCCCAGAGCGCCAATCCTCTCATAGATCTTCATCTGCGCTGCTGTGTCGGCGGCTGTTTGCGCAGAAATGCGCGATTATGTCGTTTTCTGACCTCGGAGCTTTGGCGGTGCGATCGCCACTCGCCGTGCTGCAGCAGGCAGAGGCGCGTTGAGGACCTGAAGGGCTGAGGGGACTGTCGCAGGTTCCCGGTCGCAGTTTCGAAGCCGCAGCCTCGCCGGGTTCTTTCTGACACAACCAAAGATCAAAATCCTCTCTTTCCTCAGACTAAGCTAACAGGGAGCGATGCTAATCAAAGCTGCGCCCCGGTCGTGTGCCAAACTCTGCTTTGAAACCTCCAAAAGACCTTTGTTGGTCAGAATCAACAAAAAGCCAATGCAGAATCTGGCGGAAGTACAAGTGTAATTGGCTCGGATCCAGAGCAAAGTCGAGGTTTCTGAACGACAGGAAACACTCTCACGTTAGGGAGGAGCTAAATTCACCAAACAACCCACTGAGAATTATTGCAAAGAATCTGCGGCCTGACTGGAGAGTCCACCGGGCCACCAGTGGCCCCTGGGCCTCAGTTTGCCACCCTTTGACCTCTGATCCTGAAGTTCATCAGGTTGCCCCTCAGCAGTTACCAGCTAGCTGAGTAGCCTAATTCCTGCCACGCCTGCCAAAGCGCCTTCGGCGCGCGCTTGGACGGGGAAAACAGTTTATTGTAGCATGTTAGCGTTTGTTTTTTTACCAGATGAGTCCTTCCTTATAGAATCGTTTGTCTCTGGAGCTGCAGAAAATGCAGCTACTCCAGCTTCGAACTTCAGCCATCAAACTTCTCACGGCCGCCGGCGGCGCCGGACTGATGCGCCTTAAACGGCAGGAAGACGAATCGGCACCGTGAGACCGGAGAAGGCGCCAGCTTCTGAAAGCGGCGTGTTGTTAACATTAACAGCTGGCGTTCCGCAGGGAGGCGCCGATCATCAGAGAAACGCGCCAACGCAGAAACGAGGACACAGGCTGCAGGCCGGGGTGTCTGCCGCTTCGCTTGTATGCTAGCATGTTACATTTGGCCGCCGCCGCAGCAGCGGCGCTGGGCCGATCCAGCAGTTGTACACAAACGGAAGCCGCAGAGCAAATTTGCATCGGGACTGGCAAAATTCCTGAGTTCAAGTGTGGATAACGGAGCATCAGCGCCCCCTGCAGGAGGAGGGAAGCATCCTCACGCCGTCGCTGCAGCCGTGCTCACGGAACGGGCTGCGGGAACGCCGACTCCTACAAGAGCTGGTTAAAAATGCATGACCAGATGAATCTGAGCGGCGGCGACAACTTTCACCATATTTCTCTTGAACTTTTAATGTTCCCGGCCGGCTTCAAAGGAACAGGAATTAAATATTAACACTATTATCTGAGCCGCTCCAATATTATCCCAGCTGCTTTTTTCCACGGCCAGAATCATCAGGGTTCCGGCCCGTTCCAGCCCGTCCATGTTTGCGCGGTGAATCCGACAAGCCCCTCCTGGAAATGTAAACATATTTATCATTTAGAGCCCCAGGAAAATCGATTATTCCGATGGGCGGCGTGAAGAGGAGGCTCTCCGGTTCTCCGCTGAGACTGATTATCTGTCCGGCTGGGAAGAACCAGGCACAATCTGGCCTCTCCGGGAGCAGACCAGTGCTGTTTACGCGCGGGCAAGACGGTAAACACTTTGGCTGACATTTGAGGAGGGTTAGCGCGCTCGGAGCGCCGCGAGGAAGCGCAGGCTCACGTGAATTTGTCTGACAGATGCTGCCAGAGCGCCGGCGAGGGGCCCTGACCGGGAGCCCAGCCAAGAGCGCCAGTTCACTAACGGCCCAATTTAACACTGGCAGTTGGTCACCTGACACGGAGAGGAAAGGCGGCCGATCCCGGCTCCGGCTCGCAGCAGCGCTGTCGTTGCAACGCATCAGATCTCCAGTTTATTCCCATTCAGTAGCTTTAGCCGATTAGCATTAGCAACTTTTCCCTCAGAATCGGTTAGCTAGCGCTCTCACAGTAGCCTGAATATTTACCAGCCAACACACAAAAACAAGGAAAAAAGGTGCCGGCATTCCAGATGGTCCTAACGTCTCTGTGAAAACGGTGGAAATCACCTGTTGGGAAAACCCTCCGGACCTGTCGCTTCCAGAGGAATTCAGCTTTTCAAAGAACAAACAAGCAAACATCCTAATTGTCCTATAAGGGAGAAGCGAACAAATCAGGGTCGGACTGCTGGGAACGCCGCTGACGGAACTCCGCTGACATGTCTGCTCACTGATCCAAACAGGCAAAGTGGATCGAGGGGCGGAGCCAGAAACGTGCACACGGCTGCAGGAAGTGGGAAAATAAAAGACTCCGCCCCGGAGTCAACTCCACACTCAGGTGGAAGACTGACTTTCGGAACGAGAAAGTCGGGTCTGTAAAACCCAGGAGGGCGGCCATTTTGAAAGAGCGTTCCATCAATGGGAATAATGCTACCATGAGAAAGTTGCAGACGGGGGGGCGGGGCATTGATTCAGGCCCGCCCCCCTAACCCACCGCACCGCCTCCACCCAAAACATGCTAATGAACCTGGGTGGGAAGAGGAGTTCCAGCAGGACGAAGACGGCTACGTGCCGGCGTTCCCCAGGGCTCCGTGCTGGTTCCTCCTCCTCTCATAAAGAACTTGCGGAGGTCAGGTGACACGCCGACACCATCAGCAGTCGCTCTGGGGGGGAGGATGGGGGGGTCAGGGTGGTGGGGGTCGTGGGTGGATCCAATTAGCCGGGGGGGAGATGAAGAGCGCCGAAGCCACCCAGAGACAGAAGCAGCCGGAGCAGCCGGAGCAGAGGATCCCCCCGTTGACCAGGACTACAGACGCGCAGCCTCGGGGAGGACGCATCCAAGGCTGAGCACGGGGGAGGGGGGACATGAAAGCAACACGGCAGCTCTGCCAAACAGATGAATCACTCATCAAAGACCACCAACGCCTCAGCAATGCACCCTGAACCGAACTAGGAACCAGGAACCAGGAACCGTTCTGGAGACGGAGGAGGGGGAAGGGGAGCAGAGTTCCTTCCTGGGGGGCGACAATGCAGCACCTTTGTTAAATATGAAGTAATTACGTGGAAAAATTAAAGTCTTTCATCTTCATTAGCATCAGACAACCAGACTGAGGCAGATCAAAGCAGCTCTGCTTCAGCCAAAGTCGCTGCCGTGCAGACGCGCCACCGCGGCCCAAAGAAGTCGCATTATTAGGCTGAAAAGAACAGCTACAGATGATCAATGCCGCAGGTGCAGCTCCGTCTGCCGTTCTGCCGACGGCCTCTGGAATAGCGGCCGGCCGGCTCCGCCATCGATTCCTCGGAGCGGCCCGTTTCTCAGCCGCCGCAGCACTTTATTAGGCCTTCGCACAACTGCGGCGCATGAACACGGCTGCAACCGCAGTTGAACCGCGCAACACCGCTGTTAGCATGTCCCCCGTGGAAACCATCTGAGGCTAAGCTATGGCTAACCAAGACCAGGCAGGTGGGCGTGGCTTTAGCATCAACACCAATCAGGCGTTGGCGCTAGTGGACAAGGAGCGGCCTGTTTTCCTGTTTCGCTTTTCTGCGACTAGCATGTGATCGCCTCTCCTGGAGAAAGGCACTTTTTGCTGCGGCACAACGGTCAGTTTTCACAAACGGGAGCATCACAGCGCTAGCCCGTCTGGAGCGGCGGCGGCTCGTTATCACTTCAAAGGCCGACGCCCCTCCGGCAGCTCAGGGAAGCCACAACTGGCACCCGCGCAGCTTTCTTTCTGCCGCATTTGTCCAATCTTGGAAAGCCCAGAGTCAGGAAACACAAGGTCTTTTCAAAGTTAGTCAACAGGCCTTTGAAGCGCAGCCAACGCAGTCAGCAACCCGGCGACAAGGTGCCGCGCATTATCGTTCAATAGGCAGGCGGGATTTTGCATATTTAACAGCAAATTCCACTTTGCTTTTTTGACACGGGGCATTACGCCGCCTCCGCACACAAACGCAGCAGCACCTCGCCAATTTCCCTCCGCGTCCTCCCGCCTGACTCCGAAACACGGAATTAAAAGGAGCGTTTGTTCGGGGAACAAATTGGACCTGGAGTCAAAGGTTCCCTCATCCGCCGCCTCCTTTGTCTCGCCGCTAATGTCACCCGGAGGCCACTGTTGTTGCTTTGATGGTTCAGGGAAAAAATTCCATCCTTCCGCTCCAGGACGGTTGGGTCCGTTCTGATCCGACCCGTGAAGCTCTGCTAGGCTAGCCACCGTTAGCAGGGAAAGGCAAAAAGAAGGAAGACTGACCGTTAGCGCCGATGCTACAGGGCCAATTGTTGCATCTTTCCGTCAAACAGTTTGTTTTTTTTACTGAACACAAATAAAATGGCTGAAACTAAATTAGCGTTAGCAACATGTCACATTTGTAAGAAACATTTACTTCATAATATCCAAAAACAATCAATGATGTGTCGCGCCGTACACTAGCATGCGTAATGCTAACCGGGTTAGCAATGATGTATAAGAGTAATAACAGAGCATAGATGTGAGCGCCGCCAGGGACAAGCCGTTTGGGGTCATGTGACTGAGTCAGTTGTGTCCTCTGGGAAACAAATCAGGGAAATCTGGGATTGGAGACGGCGAGAAGAGTCACGTTAGCGGATTATTAGCTTTAATTCTGAAGCATAAAAACAACAACCACCCATCAAAGATGCTGCTGATAATTATCCAGGTTCAGGGGCGGTGGACTGCTTACGGTAACGGCCGCTGGATTCTCCTGTGCTTCCCGCCACGAGCCCCTTGTTTGGGGCACGCTGGTGCAAACATCAAAGCCAGCAGAGCGTCTTTCTTTAGGAGGGTCATTAATCCGCCAGCGTGCCGGGACGCGGCACCTCTCCTGGCAGCCCCCACCCCTCTCCAAAGATTTCCAATAGTTCTGCAGACAAAGGTTCCAGAGGCGGAAAAAGACCATCGATCCGAGGCCCATCGGCAAAAACGGCGTCTCCGCGCAGAGGAACGCGTCTTTCTGCGCAACGTTTAGCAATCCCACATTTTAATGGCGCCGACTATTGATGGTCGCTGCCAGAAGAGTACGGTATCGATGCGCTCACACAAATCCACAATGAGGTCTGGGGGGGATACCGGCGGCACGGCGCCATAAACAAATAACCGAGACCAGGCTAACCCCAACCGAGCAAAAAAGTTAGCGTCCGCTGTGACTGACTGGCGATCGATCGTTCGGGAGGCCGAAGCGGCCCCAATAAGCCCGTCAGATCCATACGTCCGGCATAATTACTGCTGTCGATTAGCCGCCGCGGCGTTATTGGATGTAATCAGGTGCTGATTAAAGTTTCATCGCTGCTCTTTTCAACCGGGCTGAAATTAGCAGGTCCAGAGACGCTTCTCTCCGTTTATCATCGGAAAAGAGAGTTTGCATAACGCCAAGCGCCGCCACCCCCGAGTGTCGGCAGTAGCAATGAATCCGGCGCAGGGAGAGAAACGAATGATCTTTCGGCAAAACAGAGACAGCAAGAGACAAGACAAATGCCCGCCGAGGTTCCCGATACGAGACGATCCAACCGCACCGATAAAACAATCGATGCTAACCTCATCTGGCCAGCCGTGCCGGCGCTAGCTCGCCGTTTCTTAGCCCCAAAATGAAGAGGAAAGGAGAGGCCGAGGGGCATAAATAAATAACGCTGCAACCACTCATGTTCTGCCGCCTCCGCCGGGGACGCGGATCTACGGCCGGCGGAGCGAGGCTTTGTTCATGAATTACAAACGCCGCAGCCGCTTTTTAAATTCGGTTAGGGGGGAGGGGGGAGTCGTCTGTGCCGGGACGGTTCCCTCGTGGAAAAGCCGTCGCAGCCTTTCCATCAAAGGGACCTCGTAAACAGCGCCCTACAGCCGCCACGCTCAGCTAAAGATTAGCATCTTCCAGGACCGAATATCCTCTACCGCTAGCTAGCGCCAAGCAAATCTAGTTGTTCAACACGTGAACTTGGTGTAGCCGCTGTAGCAACACCGCTCAGACATTCAGTTTTTGATGAAGCAGCTGGAGGCGGAGCAAAATCCTGACCCCGCACCAGCAGCAAAACCACCCCCCCTTCATACCGCCACCCGAGCAGAAGTGAGGGCGCCGCGCGCTAACATGCAGAGAAGAAACCTTTTATGGACGTACTTATGTGGATCTACAGTAGAACACACACACACACACACACACACACACGACTGCGCCCCTCTAGCCAGCCCCCCAGTGACACCCACCCGAAGTCGTCGGGAACGGCGGCGTAGGCGGATAGCGTCCCGACGCAGCTGTAATTTGGCTAATGCTCGCTCAAATGTCAATGGGGTCCAGTGACGGCGGACTCCTAATCCCTCATCGGAAACTCGCACCTAACGGCAAAAGTGTGTGTGTGTCGGGGGGGGGTGCGCTGCATGAGGGGCGCTCCTGCTCACATTTAAAGCCAGGAGTGTGTCAACTTTCCTGTATTCGCCTGTTCTCACACACATACACACGAGACTCTTGTTCTCATAGGTGAGAAGCTGTAGTTTTTCTCAATTTCCCCAAATTAGCCGCCACCATCGGTGATGAATCAGAAGCGAAGGCCAAAAAATGCTGCAACTTCCTCTTTTTTTTTTAAATTGCGGCCGTTTAAACGTGTGGAGAGCTGACGCCGTGGTTCAGAAACCGCAGCGCTCTCAGGACGCTTCCGTAAATCTCCCCCCCCCTTAAAAAAAACCAGCTTGCGGAGGCGAGATGCTGGAGGAAAACTGGTTTTCACCACCATCTAGTGGCGAAGAGGCGGAGCTGCAGCCACAACGTTAAAGAAAACTTGAGATTTTTAAACGATCGTGTGCTTTTTAGCATCGCTAACATCAGCCAAAGCTATGTCACAGCTGCCAATATATGCTAATGTTTGTCCAAGCTAGCTAACATCTGCCGATATTAGCTAAAATCCAGCCATGACTATTGTGAATAGATTTGGTTAGCTAATTATCCAAATATCACGGCAGCTAATGCAACAGCTAGCTAAGCTAATCTACAGCTAGCTTACCTTAGCCAGCCAATAACCATCTGTGACTGCTAGAAACAGCTGACTAACATTTGCCACAGCTAATTTATGAATATCTCTGTCACAGCTAGCTACCGCTTCCGTGTTAGCAAAACTGGTAACAAACTATTTTTGTTTGTATCTACACGAGTGTCTGCTGCAACTAGTTTGCGCCTCCCCGTCGCCGTGGCAACAGGCCTGCGGGTCCAGCGAGGGGGGGGCGGGCCCGGTCTATCTTCTGATCATTGTTACGGCCCTGCTTGGCCTTGATTGGCTCCTCATTTTGCTCTTTAGAGCTAAAAGCGTGAAATTAGCAGCTAATTCCGACAATAACGCGTCCGCGCGTTTCCACTCCTGAAGGATCAAAGTCGTTAAAATTGCTGTGATCAGATTAAAGGGCCATTAACTGCCATTTTGTGCCCCTTTCATTTATTGGGAACATGAATCACCTCCCGCCCGCTCAGACAGAGCCCGCGTTTCCCCGTGGGCGTGGCCCCATCAGGAGGGGGCGGGGTCTTTGTAGCCTTTGTCGGCCAATTACAGAGGGAAACGATGATATTTACAGATGAAAAGTCCCCTTTTTTCCTCTCGACAGGAGGAAAATTCACTCGTTTCTCTCTGAGGCAGAAATAAAGAGGCGGCGGCCTTTTACTGTCGCCGCCCTCAGAGCTCTGACGGCTGCCTTTCTCATGTAAAGTGCCTTGCCTAAAGGCATGTCAGCAGCGGTGGGATTGGCTCTACCTGCCTGTCTGCCGGCTCAAAGCAGGCGGGAAACTAGCCAGTCAAATGCTTCCATAATTCACAGCCGACAAGCTGCTGGTGTCACCGCCACCATCGCCAGCCTTCACCGCTACACCCAGGCGAAGGCCGGTGGTGCCGGGGCGGAATGTCGAGAGAGGAGCGGCACCCGGAAAAGGCGGGAAGGAGGACGGCGTCGTCCTGGTTGGAACAAGTGAGGCGAGAAATGATTATTAGGCGCTAATTAATTTGGCGCTCTTTATCTCAGCGCGGCGAGAAAGATTAGGCAGGGCGCATACCACCGCCGCTGGCGGGGAACGCCGCCTCTCCCGCCGCAAGACCGCCACATCAGAGCGCCAAGATCAAAGACAAAAGCCTTCCTGTTGGACGAAAAGCTCGCCAGTGATTGGCCAGCTGACAGCTGCAGCCGCTGTGACAGCCAATCGGAGGAGGGCAACCGTCTGCTAGTCGTTAGCATTTATGAGCAAAGAAATGCCGAGAGCTAATACTTCTGATAGCACAACTTTTCTGAGGTTCCTGCTCTTCAAAAGAGTGTGTGTGTGTGTGTGTGTGTGTGTGTGTGTGTGTGTGTGTGTGTCCACTAATTTCCTGCTTGGACAAACAAGAAACAAGAGCAGGACATGAGATGATCTCATCATTTCCTTCAATCACAGATTTTATGTGTTAAAATTATTAAACACAAATCCTCAGCTGGCCTCTGATTGGACGACCGAGCCACATTCCTTTACACGCGCGAGGACAACAAACCCGGAGCTCTGCTGCCATCTAGTGGCTAAAAGCGACACCACCAACAAATCTGCGCTCAAAAAAGGTTCAAAGATGAATTATTGTGCTGACTAAATGGTTCTCTAAATTATAAACATCAACATATATGTCTGTTCAGACAGGAAAGCAAACAAATATGAATAAACGGCAAAAAAGAAAGAAGAAAAAAATCAGACAGAAACACTGGTGCTGGCGCTCATCGGCCTGCAGTTCCGCCTCTGGCCGCTGGGTGTCCTCGTTCAGGCAGAAATGTCCTCGGGGACCCCTTCTGCCCCCAGGAGGGTCCGACCCCCCAGGAATTAGACTTTTAGTGCTTTTTCCAAAAAGATCCTTTTTTATCATCAAAACCAGCATCAGAAGTCAGGAGGGTTCGGAGGCTCCGGATCCGGATCCAAGGAGCCAAAGAGCTGGAAAAAAAGTTTGGAAAACTGAAACAAGCAACTAGAATAGAGCTTCATTCGTCCCACAGCGGGGAAAATGCACTGTTCCAGCAGCAGAAACGCTGGAGAGAAAGTACGAAAGTGCAGGAAGATTTGTGACACTATGTACACCAATAAATATTATATACAGGATTTACGTATATGTATGTACACGTGAAGTATGTATGGTTACTAGAGGAATTTTAAACACTGCCGGAAAAAGCTCCACCTCCTGCTCCCTGTCGGGGCCGTTTTCCACCACGACCCGCCGACAGGAAGCAGGAGGCGGGGCTTCCTTACAGCGGGGGTGAGCGCCCCCTGTTGGGCCCGACCTTCACCATAACAAAACCTCCACCTGGGCTCCCTAACGCTAAAGCAGTGGAGGCCACACCTGCTGTCGCCAACGGCAACCAAAACACACACACACACACACACACACACGTTGACTGTCCGCGCGTGCTGCAGACAGACTGAGGTTCCGGTTCTGGCCTCCACACGGAGGGGGCGGATCTGGCGAGCGAGCGTGAGGAAGACCTCCTCCTCGGTTTGGGGTGAGGAAGAACAGAAGGTCTGTCAGGTTCCCCGCTGCTGCTCTTCGTCGCCAACGGCCGGAAGAGGCTTTTTTAGAACTTCCTGACCTTGTCCCGACCCAGGTGAGCGGAGACACTTCTGTCGGAGCAGATGCCCCCGAGCCCCGCTGGGGCGGAGCCCTGCCAGGGGCGTGGGCGGGGAGAGCAAGGACTGCTGGGAGGAGGAGGAGGAGGAAGAGAGGACATTCCTTAGCCAGGTGAAGCCAGGCACAGTGCTGGACACCACACTGAGCAGGAAACACACACACACACACACACACACACACACACAGATCTGAATCATCTTCATCACCATCAGAAGGTAAACAAACAGGAGGAGGAAGTCGCTCTTGTCTGCCAGCAGATCGCAGCGGCGCAGAACTGAGGAGGGAAACCCGTGTTAGCGTGTTTAGCTGCGGTGGTGGCGGCTCAGGCGGGCGCTAGCGTTGCTCTCCTGCTGCTCCTCATGGCAGCGTGGGGCAGATAAACGCGCTAACTCAGCTTCTGACCAAAGCAGCAGCTCAAAGGTGAGTTGCTAGCATAGCAGGTGGTGCGGCTAGCGCAGCCTTAGCATGACGCCACTTTGTCTCCTTCCTCCCCCTCTGACCTTTCTGACCCCTCCTTTTCCACCAGTTCTCCCTTCGTAGCGGTTAGCGTGAACGCTAATGTGTCTCCTCCCAAGCTCCCAGCTGTCTGTCTGCTTCTACGCTAGCCTTGTTAGCGTCACATCAAAGCAAAGCCAGAAGCTGCTGGTTTAGGATGAAAGCAAAGCGGCGGGAGAGGAGCGCCGGGGTTCAGCGGTCTGGACCAAAGGTGCCGGCGGGAAGCAACTCGGAACACCGGCGTTTTCCACTGAAAGGTCAGAAAGAATTAGCATCTTGTGGAGCAGCAGAAGGATCCACGTTTGTTGTTTTGGTTGAGAGAGAAGAAAAAGAGCGCGCACGCTGGAAGGGAATTTCCCGGAATAGTGACGCGGGGAGGCTCCGCCCCCAGAATGGGCTCGGCGCCGTCTGAAGGGTTCTGCTGAGAGCTGACATTTAGATGAGTCCTCGACTCCGGGAGACGCTAATCTGATCAGCGCAGGAGATCCCCGACACACACACACACACACACACACACACACACACACACACACACACACACACACACACGGGGAGCCCGCTCAGAACTTTAAATCACTATTTCTCTCCCCGAATTCTCATATTAAAGGTTAAATCCGTCATTTCTTGACGTTTTGGGGGCGGACTCCCTGACATCTGTCACCACTGTGCACGCGGACCTCCCGGTGACTCCGCCCCCGTAAACACGAGCAGCTGCTCACTGATTCCCTCCCCCCGCCCTCACCTTCCCATCATCCACCAGCAACCCCCCTTTCATCCCATCCCTCCCTCCACCCCCAACCCCCCCTTTCCTACACCCTCCGCATATCCCAAAAAACAAAAAGCACATTACCAAACTCCCCCTCACCAATCACACTCTCAAAACCTCCACCCATTTTTTACCCCCTTTCAGCCAAATCTCATCAAACATAACTTTCTCTACTTTTT
>CAAE01014679.1:258239-268411 GCA_000180735.1 Tetraodon nigroviridis | reverse complement strand
ACAAATAAACAGTAGTGTTTCTTGACCTCGGCGTGGACGTTGTTTTTTTTTTTCACAAACTAAACTAGCTTAATGTGCTTACAAAGCCAGTAGGGGGGGTAAGCTTCTTCTCTTCTGAACATGAGATTATTTGGGAAAGAATCAGGGACCTTTTTCTGCTGTGTCTCATCCTTAGAGTTACCCTATTTGTAATTACAGCTCATTGGAGACAGGTGTGGAGATATAGAAATGTCATTTGTCCAATAATGAAACCAGTTCTGTGCAGCAATCCTTTAAGTTAATAACGCAACAATTGTGTGGCATGTAAGCGAATACATGAGAGGATTTCTGCAGCAAACAGATCATTAGTTTGGTGGTACGTTCTCTGCTACCTTGGCCGTGTTCGTGCTGAAAATCCCGATGCTCTGCGAGGCTCTGTGGCTCGTGCGCTGAACACAAAGGCAAAAAGTTTTGTTTGATGAAGCGCTCCAGCAGTTCTCAGTAAAGAGGGGCGGCCTGGGGGCTGACTTCCCGTCACTCCCTGCAGAATGCGGTGGCATGTGGAGATCCAAGGAGCCAAAGAGCTGGAAAAAAAGTTTGGAAAACTGAAACAAGCAACTAGAATAGAGCTTTATTCGTCCCACAGCGGGGAAAATGCACTGTTCCAGCAGCAGAAACGCTGGAGAGAAAGTACGAAAGTGCAGGAAGATTTGTGACACTATGTACACCAATAAATATTATATACAGGATTTACGTATATGTATGTACACGTGAAGTATGTATGGTTACTAGAGGAATTTTAAACACTGCCGGAAAAAGCTCCACCTCCTGCTCCCTGTCGGGGCCGTTTTCCACCACGACCCGCCGACAGGAAGCAGGAGGCGGGGCTTCCTTACAGCGGGGGTGAGCGCCCCCTGTTGGGCCCGACCTTCACCTCCGTCGGAGCCGCATAACAAAACCTCCACCTGGGCTCCGCTAACGCTAAAGCAGTGGAGGCCACACCTGCTGTCGCCAACGGCAACCAAAACACACACACACACACACGTTGACTGTCCGCGCGTGCTGCAGACAGACTGAGGTTCCGGTTCTGGCCTCCACACGGAGGGGGCGGATCTGGCGAGCGAGCGTGAGGAAGACCTCCTCCTCGGTTTGGGGTGAGGAAGAACAGAAGGTCTGTCAGGTTCCCGCTGCTGCTCTTCGTCGCCAACGGCCGGAAGAGGCTTTTTTAGAACTTCCTGACCTTGTCCCGACCCAGGTGAGCGGAGACGCTTCTGTCGGAGCAGATGCCCCCGAGCCCCGCTGGGGGCGGAGCCCTGCCAGGGGCGTGGGCGGGGAGAGCAAGGACTGCTGGGAGGAGGAGGAGGAGGAACAGAGGACATTCCCTTAGCCAGGTGAAGCCAGGCACAGTGCTGGACACCACACTGAGCAGGAAAACACACACACACACACAGATCTGAATCATCTTCATCACCATCAGAAGGTAAACAAACAGGAGGAGGAAGTCGCTCTTGTCTGCCAGCAGATCGCAGCGGCGCAGAACTGAGGAGGGAAACCCGTGTTAGCGTGTTAGCCTGCGGTGGTGGCGGCTCAGGCGGGCGCTAGCGTTGCTCTCCTGCTGCTCCTCATGGCAGCGTGGGGCAGATAAACGCGCTAACTCAGCTTCTGACCAAAGCAGCAGCTCAAAGGTGAGTTGCTAGCATAGCAGGTGGTGCGGCTAGCGCAGCCTTAGCATGACGCCACTTTGTCTCCTTCCTCCCCCTCTGACCTTTCTGACCCCTCCTTTTCCACCAGTTCTCCCTTCGTAGCGGTTAGCGTGAACGCTAATGTGTCTCCTCCCAAGCTCCCAGCTGTCTGTCTGCTTCTACGCTAGCCTTGTTAGCGTCACATCAAAGCA
Source organism: Tetraodon nigroviridis (assembly GCA_000180735.1). NCBI lineage: Eukaryota > Metazoa > Chordata > Actinopteri > Tetraodontiformes > Tetraodontidae > Tetraodon > Tetraodon nigroviridis. The sequence continues at coordinate 266,538 of CAAE01014679.1, read as the reverse complement.
AAGCCAGAAGCTGCTGGTTTAGGATGAAAGCAAAGCGGCGGGAGAGGAGCGCCGGGGTTCAGCGGTCTGGACCAAAGGTGCCGGCGGGAAGCAACTCGGAACACCGGCGTTTTCCACTGAAAGGTCAGAAAGAATTAGCATCTTGTGGAGCAGCAGAAGGATCCACGTTTGTTGTTTTGGTTGAGAGAGAAGAAAAAGAGCGCGCACGCTGGAAGGGAATTTCCTGGAATAGTGACGCGGGGAGGCTCCGCCCCCAGAATGGGCTCGGCGCCGTCTGAAGGGTTCTGCTGAGAGCTGACATTTAGATGAGTCCTCGACTCCGGGAGACGCTAATCTGATCAGCGCAGGAGATCCCCGACACACACACACACACACACACACACACACACACACACACACACACACACACACACACACACACACACACACACGGGGAGCCCGCTCAGAACTTTAAATCACTATTTCTCTCCCCGAATTCTCATATTAAAGGTTAAATCCGTCATTTCTTGACGTTTTGGGGGCGGAGCCTCCTGACATCTGTCACCACTGTGCACGCGGACCTCCCGGTGACTCCGCCCCCGTAAACACGAGCAGCTGCTCACTGATTGGCTGCGGGACGCCCTCACCTTGCCATCATCCACGACCAACGCGGCTTTCATGGCATGGCTGCCTGCAGCGGCAACGCCGCGGCTTCCTAGAGGCTGCCGCCATGGCAACCAAGCAAACGCAGATTAGCAACGTGGCGGCGCGCCATGCGACCGTCAAAACCTGCCGCCATTTTTCAGGCGCCTTGACGGAAATGTGATGAAAGCTCAGTTTCTGTAGTTTTTCAGACCAGTGGGGTTCTTGGCTCCACCCCCCGGCTTGGAGATGACACGCCCCTTGGTGCCAGAGCTCCTGCTTCCTGTTCCGAACGGTAGCTGAAACAATCGCTGCGCCCCCCAGCTACGGAGGCGACTCTCCTCCCTTTTAAATCACCTGACTGTTCAGGTTGCAACGAGGCTACGTTAGCTAATTACCGCTAACAAACGCCGGTGCCATTTGCCTCCATCACCAAACACGTTTAGCTGTTTGCGTGCGGCAGATAAACAACCTCCATCTCCCTCCAGCTGCTTTTTTGTTTGGCCTCTGACCTCTGACCTTTGACCTCCTGGTTCCAGAGGCGGCGCTAGCGTTGCCAGACCGGCGCGGTATCCAGCTAAAATTGATTCTCAGTCTTAAGTCTCACAGAGGAACTAGCGGAGCGACACAAGGAGACGCCAATCCGGCTAATTCGGCTGCTTTTATTCCTTCCGTTTAATTACAACGCTGTCAAAACTCCTTCGCTAATGACGCTTAATGCCAAAATAATTCACGCCTCACCGTTCCCGTGTTTCTCTTCTGCTAATCAGCCTGATAATTCTGACACGCCGGCACCGCAGCTCGTTACCGTCTTCGAATCAAACGCCGTCGTTAAGGAAGGAAGGAGCAGATCCTAGCTAAGCTTTAAAAATAGATGCCGATTTAGATAAGCCAGACATTAGAATGGAAGCAAAGCGCTTGACAAAAGTGAAAATATGAAAATAAAACGCTAAAGTCTCGTCAAAGGTAGCCACGACTAGCTGTTAGCCTCCAAGCCGAGAGACCGTGTTACTTAATGTTAAAGTAAATAGACACGAAGTCGGCTAACAGGTGAGAAGATTCAAGGCTAACTGACAGAAGCTACGGTTAGTGCTAAGGAAGGTTTCAACATCGTAGCTCATGCGGGAGTAAAGGCTAACACAATGAGAGCTAAAGGTAGCGTTAAATGTTGGTGTTTGTCTTGGTGTTTTGGTTTTGGGATGAACCTGATCAGCTGATCACACTGTTGCGGCTGCTCTCATCAACCGTTAGCATGTACTGTTGCTATGGTTACCGAGTAACGGCAGCTGCTCTGAGACCAGTCAGACACAAATACACGTTTATAGGACATCAATGCTAACCCCTCCAGCAGACACCAGCGTGTTAGCCAGGGGGCGTGGTGGCCGTGGGTGGGTTTACCACGCCCCCTGCCCCGCCCTTACCTCCAATAAGCCAGATGCGTTAGCATCCCCGGTGACCTCACGACTCTGAGCACGTGTTGCTGCGTCGGCATGTGAGGAGCATCGCTCCCGGTGTTTTAGACTTGCGTGCGCACGCGCACGCGCACACACACACACACAGTCCCCTAATAAGATAAATTAGCAGATTATAATAGATGTGTGGAATACACGCTAATGGCTTCCATCTGTCACTCATCTTGGGTAGGCGGAGTCAGATCGCTGCAGCCAATGAGACCACAAGCTGTGGTGGGAGGGGCTTCAGAGGAGAGGACAGACGGACAGACAGGACCAAGACCAGGGTGATCCTATGACTAAAATGCTAAATTGTGGCTCACGTGGTGCGTTGGTCCAAAGCAGCTGCGGTCTCCTCTGATTGGTCGTGGGCCTCCTCAGGTGACTCCTTCTCGCCGACGTCTCGTTTGTCCTCAGATTCTAGAAATTACAGGTTAATTAAACTCTGCAGGAACTTTTGGATCATGCAAATGGCCGCTCCTAGCCGACGGCAGCTTTGCTTGCGGTTCGACGTCAGCGTGAGCGGCAGGAAACTGCGGTGACTTAGGGGGCTGCGGCACCGCAGCAGAGGCTTTAAGGGGAGTCGGAACTGCGGCGTTTATGCAGGTAAAAAAAAAGCGGTCTTAACGTCAACTCTCACTCTGGGACCCATCACACATATTCTAATCAACCGGGGTTTCCACCCCAACGCACACACACACACACACACACACACACACAGACACCCCACCCCCACGGCAGGTAATTCCCGCCGCAGTCGGAGCAGCGAGCTGCCGCAGAGCCCACAGACGTTCTGACAACCTGCAGCGGCGGCGTAGCTGCACGAGGGAAAAGTGACGCCTCGTCTGTGCAAACAGCCTCAAACCTGCTCCTGGAAGCTAACCAGATATTAGCGCCTTCCACCCCGTAGCTACGTTAGCGCGCAGATGAGCTAAATGAACAAACTGTGGCATGTGTGTCAGCAGAGGTACGGAAACACCAACGCGGCGGTCCCCTCCAAGCACCAACACACGTCACTCAAAGCTCCTAACCCCTCCAGTTGTCATGACAACAGACCCACGAAGCATCATGTGGAAAAAGGAGAACCCCTAGCTAATGTGCATCTTTGATTTAGCATCTCTGACGGAGACGAAGCACCGTGAACTTTACGGTGAACTTTGTCCGGCGCCTGTTCTTGTCTTCCTCTCTCACTCCGTCTTCTGCAGTCGTTCATTAGCGGCGCAAAGGCGTTTAGCGGTTTCATGCAAGTAAGTGTGAGATCACAAATCAGTCCTGCTTCACACAAAGTGGGCGGCGCCCGACTTTGGGGACAGAAGATGAGGTTGAAAAGACATTTAAAGCCAAACGCTGGATCAAAGTACCAGGAAGTGGAAAAGAGCAAACAGAGGAGCTAGCGGAGGAGCTAAAAGTAGAGCTAAGACAGCAGCTAACAGAGCAGCCAAGCAGGAGATGGACGCAACTCAGTGGTAGATTTGGTTTCACACGACCGCCAGCGTCTCCTGTTGAAGCTGCAACACAACACGTGTGTGTGCGTGTGTGTGTGTGTGTGTGTGTGTGTGTGTGCGTTTCAGCGTATGCGAAACGAGGCGAGGAAAGCAGGGAAGCAGAGAGGATCCGGATTCTGGCTGAAATTCAGTACATGGAGGAATCACTGTGAGCTCACACCCGTCTCACTCACACACACACACACACACACACACAGGCACACACACACACACACACAGATGGGCTAATTCGTGACTGACTGTGTGTTATGAAACATTATGTCTGTGTCAGTGGAATCAAAATAACATTTTGGGCGTAAACGGCGAGCTGCTAGCTGCCAATGCGGCGCCGCATGGCTGTGACGGATGCATGGCCTCGGAAACAAAGACAAAACAAAACAAACAAACAAGTAAATTTGTTGGTTTTTTGGATGCCGTTGAGTTGCCGGGCTCCGGCGCGTGCGGGCGTGTACGGCACTGACCCACCTGAGCATCAGTTTATCTGGTGTCGATTTAGGATTCAGACAGATGGCTTTGTTCTCTTAGGCCTAACTCCGCCCCCCCTCAGGTGTGCGGCGTGTGTGGTGGCTAACTCAAGACGGCTAAGTGCTAACCGCTGATATTTTCTTGTCAAATAACTGGAGAGTGACGGCGTCCGACCCCGCCGCCGCCAGGATTAGACGGCTCTTCAGGCCGGACGATTGCTGAGATTTATCACTGTCGGTGCCGCCGCTGCGCCGTCATTCACACTGTCATTCGCCCACCGAGGGGAGGGGCGTGGCTAGGTAAAAAAAAGGGACAAGCGTTTGGCTCCGCCTCCACCAGCCTCACCTCTGCAAGCAAACAGGCGTGGACCGTGGGTGCTAACAGGCGCCGTAGCAGGATGGAGGACTTTTTTCTTCCTCGCTGCTGCTTAAATTAGCGTGCAGCAGAGCGCCGCTGAACACGTCCCCACCTCTTCCTCAGGTAACCGTGACGACACGGAGCTGCGCTCTGGTCTTCACGCCTGCTGGTCAGCCAGCCGACCAGCCGGCGCCATTCGGGCGGAAGAGCAGCACCGCGGGCTCTGCTATTTAGCATCCGCTCCTCTCGCTAACTCTGAGGCCAGCTGTCCGAGCACGCCAGGGCCTCCGGGGCGCCAGCGCAACCCCCCCACACACACACGTTTGGAACAGATTGCACCTCAGGCCGGCGGATCTGAATACCAATGACGGCGAGGAAGAAGAGGCGAGCACCGCAGCAGGCGGCAGCGACTGCTCACGTACCGTATTAGAGCAGGAACACCATGGCAGGAGGTCGGAGGCCGCGTTCCTCCCAACGCTGCCTCATTTCCCGCTTCTGCTTCACGTGTCGGAGCTGCGACGTGGCGCCGTTTTAAATCAACCTGCGAATTTCTTCCCTGTTGGCTAATTAATTTTCCTCCGCAGACGTTTTCCGCATAAACAAACATGCGCATGTTTCCACCGACTCCTTTTACCCTGCGTAGTGCAAGGTTTACGGCGCCTTTCCTCTGCGGCGTCCTCATTAAAACGGCCGTGAAGGCGGAGAAGGTGACGTGTGTTGGTAAATGAAGCGCAGCTTGGGAACGGCGGGATTGGCGGGCGGTTGCTAACGCGTTACCTTTGACAGCAGCGTGACATTGAAGCGGTTTGTTTGGTAGCACGTTGGGGAGTTTTTCTGCCCTTAACTGGCCGCAACATAAATCCGTCAATATGCTTTTCTCCCCGGCGCCGCAGCCGCCCCTCGCTCGGACGCGCTGTTGGAGCAAAGGTCGGCGCTGCGCAATCGATCCCGGCGGTTCGGCCTCGCAGTTGGCGCTCTGTAGCTGCGCTGGTGGTGATGTAAATGCAGAAAACAGACCCATGCGGAGCCTTTTGGTGGTCCGGGAATCCTGGCTAACGAGTTCGAGCCGCCCTCAGCGAGTTCCAGGGTAACGTGCGCCTTCAGCAGCCGGAACCAGAACCCATCGGCTTCCTGTTCATCAACTCTCTTCTCTGGTTGCACGTCTGGAAGCACTACGGATGCACCTGAGCAGCGCTGGCGGCAGGATGCGCTGTGTGATTTATGGCGTTTGCTCGGACATGCAGGTCTCGTAGGCAGCCTCGCTCTGTATGCCGCTGCGGCGCTGCGCCTGTGTGCTTGCCGTCGCCCCGTCGGTCAGTTTTATACATGAATCCCCACTTGTGCTTTTTTCGGTGCGCACGTGTGTGGAGGCTAAAATCAATATGGCTGCGGCGCGTTAGAACACAAACAGGCAGGAGCGCGTTCAGACGCGTCACCCCGGAAAAACCACAGGGGCTGATGAAGAGCCGACCGCTAGGAGGGAATCTGGGCGCCTTTTGACAGATTAGGCTAACAGCAGCCGCAGTCAGCGTGCTAGCTTTTAATTTTTCACAACAATTGCTTCAGAAAGTTGCTCTTAATCTTGCGCGGAGCTGGAAATTGCGTTTCACGCATGGCTGTTCGGCGCTGGCCAGGTTCGAGCTCAGAAACTTGTCCAGACAGAAAAGTGCAGGATGTTGCTGCGAGGCGCGCGAAACCAACAGCCGCGCAGGATTCAAGGCTCACGTGGCCGCTGCCAGCGCTACAGCTAACGTAGGTGTCAGAACGACCGCATTTACCAGCGTGGATGCTGTTAGCACCGTGGGCCTTCTTCTGCTTCTCCTGATGACAGAAGTTGTGCGGCTGCACCAGCAGCGCTGCTGAAACGGTCCAAGTTTAACGCATTAGTTCAGGTTGCAGTTTGTCCCTGCGAGATGCTTTAAATGGATTTTTGGCTTCGCTGGCGTCCGGAAATGAAAGAAACGTGCATTAGAGGAAGATCAGAGCCGCGCGCTAATGGAACACAAAAAACACCAAATGCATCTTCTGAACAACAGGAAGCAGCTTCTGTTTCCAAACGGACCAGTGGCGCAGCAAACACCATCGCAGCACAGCCCAATTTGAGCACACACACACGCACACACGCACACACACACACGCGAACTCTCTGACCTGTGACTGAAGGCTAACCGCGTTAGCGTTTCACCGAGCGTGGTTCTTTGGTAACCTCACGAACTAGCCCCTCGGACACCTGAATGGCTGCGGCGCCTCTGACCGCGTGGCGGGAGTCAGGGCGCTGCTTAGGCTCCTCCCCCTGTGACCCAGGTCCAGTTGGGTGGGAGGCGTCCAAACATCCATCTGATCCTCATTAGGGTCAGGGGGTGTGGCCTGGCTGCTAACGGGGTCAACCATGATGGAGTGTGGCAGCGGCGCCAGGCTGCATCGCAGGTCTGCAGCAGGACTAAAATAGACCAGCCAAGTTTAGAACGCATCCTCTAAATTTAAGATGAAAAAGCGGCTGAATCAACGGCGCCGACTGTCACGCTGCTTCCTGAGCGTCCCCGTTTGTCCTGGGGGCACCCCGGGGGGAAGGGGCAGAACCCGAGGCTGAGAGACCGTCGCAGCACCGCAGGAGCAGCCGGGCTGATTTCACGCAGACCAGCAGCTGAGTCGCAGCGTGACCGAGCGCATCGCCGTACTGGGACGCTGCGACCTGGAGCTGCACTTCTGGACTGTGACGGGGGAGCAGAGGCGCCGTCGCAGGTCAGCAGCAAGAAGAAATGCCGCCGCCCACTTCTGACAGGATGTTCCCGCTGGTCACAGCCTGTCCTCGGCCCGCAGCGAGCGAGCGGGTGCTTCTGAGGTGCCGGACGCCTCGTCCCTGCTGGCGCCGCCGACGTGGCGTTTAGAAGCGGATGAAAATGAAAACGGATCCTAATTAGAGCCGTGCAGCTCCTGCAGGTTCCAACATCGGCCCCCGCAAACCCCAACAAAGCGCCTGGAAGACCGACCTTCCGCATGGAAGCGCAGACAAAAGCAGCCGCGCAGGAAGCCTAAAGACCTGCAGCCGGTTCTCCAAGAAACTGCAGCGACGTGAGCCGGCTGTCGCTAACGCTAAGAGACGCAGTAACGCGCAAACAGGCGCAGGAAAAACAGGGCAGACCAAAGGCGTCATGGCCTTCTCTACGGTCTCCGCGGACACTCCAGGTTGCGCCGGGGTCACCTGCTGAAAACCGTTCAACCCAACAGGGGTCAAAGGTCGGCCTCCTCGCCGGGGCCGTGATTGGCAGCCGGGGTCAGAGCGGCGGCGGCAGCCACAGTCCTGACTCGGCGCTGACTAACGCGCCTGTGCTGACAGAGCGTCGGGCTGATGGCAGGCTCTCGGCCGCAGCGCCGCCACCAAATTAAATTTGTGCCGCTAATGCGCGGCGCAATCACAGCGCCAGGCGGCGGTACATGTTTGAGCGTGGTGGAGGAGGGACGAGCGAGAACCGAGAAAAACACAGAGACGGGGAGCGAGGAATTAGCCGAGCGCGGCCGCGGCGGCAGCTGGAGAGGAAATAAAAAAGACAATCACGCAGGACGCAAAAAGAGCCGCCATTAGCGCCGCGTTTCTGTGGAGACCCGCGCTTCCAGGGGGGGTTGAAAGAAAAGCAATTTCACATTAAACTATCTGACACAATGCAGGTCTGAGGGTGTGTGTGTGTGTGTGTGTGCGTGCGCGTGTGTGTGTGTGTGTGTGTGTGTGTGTGTGCGTGTGTGTGTGGAGCAGCCGTTGGCCGACTGAAGCGAGACGCTCACATCCTCATCTGCAGAGTTAAAAGGATGGAGAAGATGAAATTTCAAAGCTCCCCCTGCAGACTCTTCCCCTCTCTCTCTCTGACATGTGCAAATATTCCACGCCGCCGCCGCGGCCCAGCT
>CAAE01014679.1:188150-253189 GCA_000180735.1 Tetraodon nigroviridis | reverse complement strand
AGAGCATCTAATAGGCGTGGGCGGGGGAGTTCAGAGAGGGTGGGGAGCCAGGACGGGCTGTTCGTGCAGGAGCGCAACTAAGGATACGGAGGACCCCTTCACAAAGGGGTGCGTTCCCCGCTCGGGACTGTTCTGGTGGGGGCAGGTGGGAGGGGGAGGGGGACACGCTCGCTCTCGTGCGCGCATCACATGACAGGTCTGATCTGTCGTCCACGCTCCATCGCTCCGCAGCCCAGAGGGGGGGGCCAGGCAGGGCCGTCATCAAGGGGGGTTAGAGAGATCTAAGAAATTAGATCTAAATCTGAGGTTTCAGGGATGGAGGCGTGGCCTCCCCGACGGGGGCGGGGCTGAAGGTGAGCTCAGGGTGGTTGACCTGTCTGACCCCTCCCCCGAAACTCAGAGCAAAGCTTCAGTTGAATGAAAACTAATCCCAGTGGCGCACACACACACACACACTCACACACACTCTGCGATACTGTTTTTCTCTCTTCCAATTTCTTCTACTGTTAAATCTGGCCGATCCCTCATTTGTCTCTTTGTTTGAAGAAAGTTGGATTATTTTCCAAACATGGATCATCCCTCCACCTTCCTCATCCCTCCACCTCCGGGTCTCATCAGGTCTGGTTGGGGGGGGCGACCCCAGAGGAAGGTTGCCAACCATCCAACCGTTCATCCGTCAGCAGGTGGAGGTCCAACACCTCTAATCAGGTAGCCCCTCCTCCTCCCCCCCCTCCCTCGCTCGCCGCATCTCCGCAGCCGCGACTGAACTTTATCTCCCCTCAATTAACATCTTCCTGCCGAACCTCTATTATCTTAAGCACACAGAGCAGCCAGGTCCGCCGGGGCGGCGCCGCCCAGGCCGCTAGCGCGCGGCTAGCGCCTCCACTCGCCAGCCTAATTAAAGGCCAAGGCAGACATGACAAACTGAGCAGAGGTGCTACACGAGCAAACACGGCGGTGGTGCTGCGGCAGGGTTGTCGCCAGAGCGTGTGACAGGAAACAGGCGCGGACGCGTCAAACGTCACCGCGGCCTCATCCGAATCTGCTTCAACTCTTTATTTTTTCCTCTGGAGGAGCAGATCCCGCCTCCAGCACCTCATGGTGCCGCAGCCACAAGCTCCAAGGCTTTGGTTAGCATGTTGGCTAGCTTCAGCGTTACTACGGCTACCTGTGATTTCACCGGCATCCTCGGACCCTCGTCCTCCAAACTGCTAAAACTTGAAAATGGCGGTGCAACGCATTCACTGCGCTTTCCGATTAGCATCCTGCACCTGCGTTGCCCCTGGCGACCCCGCTAATGGCTGTCGTTGCCCTCGCAGCTTTAATTTGGCTCCATGAAGCCATCAAAGCAGCCATCAGGCCGCCGCGCTGCCCTGTTTGTCCTTGTCTGGTGACAGCAGCGAGAGCCGCCGCCCCCAGCAAGGCGAGCGGCCCCGCCGCCGCCTGCGGCTCAAACCAGACTATTACCAGTAATCTATTACTGCGGGTTAACCCGACACGCTCGGCTGCGGCTCCCTTTATTGTGTTGCTGCTGAGGATGCAACTCCATCAGCAGGACAAACGACCACCAACGCTCCACTGCATCAGACCAGAGAGGAACTCCCCACTAGAAAGGGGAGGTGTCATCAAGGCGAAGGGTGGCGCTGCTGCTCTGAGGCCACGCCCCCTGCAGGAGCCCAAAGGCTTCCAGCTGAATAGAGCCAGAACCAGAACCAGAACTGGATCCCGGGGGCGGAGTTTGCAGGCGTGTGTCCAGAAGGACGATCCCGGCGGCTCTGCTCTCCCAGTGGGGGATCCCCGCATCATTTAGCGCCTCGCGCAGATCGCTGCCAGCGGCGCCGCAGAATTAATGTAGCGAGCCGCGGCAGAAGTGATTTATTAACATAACACAGCCGGCGAGAGCGAGGAGCCTTTCCGCGCTCCCGCTCGCTGCCGCTGAGGGATGAAATGGAATCCTGGGGGGGCAGCGGAACGGAGCAAACGTGGACAACCGCCGCAGGAACGCCGCCGCGCTCCTGCCGCCCGCCGCTTAGCTATTTAGCCCTTTTCTATTGGAGTCGGTCCTCTTAGTAAACTGATCACTCCCGCCGTGGTTAGCCTCGTAGCGCAGGAGCAAAGCTGCGCTAAGTGTGTGTAAAAGGCCGGCGATCGTGTTAGCGGCACCGCGGTCCGCCGCCACCCTGCGCTACCTTTTATCTTCCTCGGACAGACGGGATTAGAGGCTCCTGAACGACCCTCCGGAAGGGAGGCTCTGCTAGCTCAAACGCTGTCCAATGTTGAGGCCTGCAGAGCTGCATGTGTAGCATGTTAGCTACAGCAGGTAGCCACCCGTGGCCGTCACTGCAGATTTACATACATTAACATGTTAGCGCTGGAGCGCAGCTACAGGTCTGCACCAAATGAAGCAGGTGGAGCAACTTTAGCCAAAACAAAGGTGGCGCCAACGATTCCTGATCTACAAACTTCCGTTCCTGTTGGCTACAAAACCCTCCTCCCCAAGCCGCCACCTGGTCATGTGACCTCTGGCGCTCTGCCAGCATCGGCTGCAGGAGCGTTTCCTCCCCACAAACAAAAGGCCCTTAAACGCATCATGCACCGGCACCAGAGGCGAGGTGGCGTTCAATGACGCCGCGGCTGCACACAAACACCAAGGACGCCTCCATTCACACGACGTGTTGCCACGACAACAGGAGTCAAACACAAAACTCTGTGCAGACGCAGAACATGTCAGGGTCTGTGTGTGTGTGTGTGTGTGTGCTGTGTGTGTGTGTGTGTGTGTGTGTGTGGATTTTGGACTACCTGGCCTGATACCTACAGGCTGCAGGTAGAAGGGGCGGGGTCCAGTCAGGCTCCGCCCCTTCGCCACCCTGCTGCTGCCGAGCACATCAATGAGCTCAACTTTCCTGAGTACCTGGCTCTCCGGCGTGACCTGCTCCTCCTTCATCTATTCTGTTTAAAGACGCAGGTTTGATCTCCTCCTGGCCCCCCCCCACCCCCCCACCCCCCTCCACCGCTCATCAAGTTTGCAGAGTTAAAAACTCTCAGAAGTTTGTTGACAGATCTCAGCGGCGGCGGGGGGGGGGGCAAGGTAACCTTGGCACGCCAGAGGAGGGGGAGGGGTTTGTGGAGGGGATCAGGAAGGAGCAGGTGAGCGCGTTGGGGGGAGGGGCCACATCTGACGGCTTCACCGCTGAGTCCGACAAACGGGTAGCAGCTAATTAGACAACGCTCAGCTGCCGTCGCTAACGCTAGCCAGCTCAGGTGAACCCGCAACAACAGCCAGTCCAGACGCCATGATGGATTTAGCAAACACACCGCCGGCGCGGATGTGTTTCCGGAGGAGCGCCGCGTCTCCCGGCAGGTAGCTGGGCCATCAATCACATGTCGGGGGGGGGAATACGCCATCACCGCCACCAGCTCCTGGCGCAGCCGCGGTGATCATGCCGCGGCGGGCCGGTCATCTGTGCACTCGAGCGCAGAAATACATCAAAGGCAATAAAAGCGATGTGGCTAACCAAATCCGTTACCGCGGTAACCAGGAACAACCCAAAAACTCATCACTCCTCCTCAAACGTGCTTCTGTGTATTTCCTTTTTTTCTTTTCCTGCCCAGTTGAAACCTGGCGGAGCCGTTAGCTGGAGCAGGTGGATCCTCCGGCAACGCTGCTCTGAAGCTAATTAGCCATTAGCTTGCAAACAAAACCCAGCAGGTTTTACAATTTGATTCAAAATATCAACTTTTTTGATCATTGATCAAGAAAATCAGCCAAGAACGCGTTAGTTCGCTGGCTAGCCTGAGTGAAGCTGCGCGGTGTCGCTAACTGACCCACCGTGAAGAAAGAAAACCCAATAAAGTTTGAAGGGCGGAGCCTTTTCTACATCTGCTGCTGTAGCTTGGCGTGGCGGCGGCGGCATGGGGGGGGCAGTTGAGAGGCAGATGGGTGGCGGAGAGACAGAAATAGAGGAGAAGAGGAAGAGAAGCGGAGTGAGCCTTAATGAGCGTTCTCTGGAACCCGGGAGACGCTGCTCCGTCTCCTCACGCCAAGCCGTCACCGCGCCGAGAGGCCGACCGGCTGCTGTCTCCCACCGTCCGCAGGATTTGTCCTGATTTAGCTCACAGAGGACGCCGGCGTGTCGCTCCGGCTTTGTTCCAGGCCCGGTTAGCGGTGGCACTCAGATACCAGCACCTTTATAAGCAAACACTTGTTGCTACACCTATAGGTCTGTTAGCATGTGGCTAATGCGCCCTTGACCTGCTCACCCTCCCGGCGGTTTTATGGGTTTTAAAATACGGCGCCGTTGTTTTATTTAGTTAGTTTCCTGGGAGACGATGGTGAATTACGGCCCAACGCCGCTGAAAGATGAAAAAATGATGGAGAGCCGGACGGAGAGAGTGAGAGGAGACGAGCAGTAAATCAGGAGGGCGAGGCACGGCGGGTGGGGGGGGCCGAGACTCCGTCAAACCTAGACAACAGCAACAAAGTTCAGCCACATAGCGTCTGACTAGCTGCCGCTGAAGCTAGCATTAGCATTGGATCATTAGAGCTGGGCATCGACGAGCTTTGTTGACGGCGCCATCAGACGTCTCTGAGTGGCCGTGAAGCTGCTGCCGGACCTTGAAAGGTCTGGAGAGCCCCTCCAGGACCGGCCTGAAATCATCTGCCCCCCCCCCCCCTTCCCCCCCGGCACAGCGGCGCGGTGTTCCATCAGAGCCGGCCCACCAGACACCCTGATTTAATGGGCTACAGTTGCAGCGTATGCGGCTAATGCTATCGATTTCCCTCCCCCACTGCCGCCGCCGCCAACCTGTGATTAAATTACAGGTTGTGAATTCAGCCGCGCGCCGACCTGGACCCGGTGCATACGGTTAGCGTAGCCTGGGGCCAGCGCGCCGCGCTCATTCCAAACTTGATTCCAGACTTCAGACGCGCTTGTTTATCTCTCACTTCCTACAGGAGCGGATCTGCGCTCCGGAGGCGCCGTAATGAGGAAGGCGCCGCCGCAACCATATGGCCGCCCGGCTATTTATGTACATCTGGTCTGATTAAGTCAGGTGTGGCCGTCCCAGAATGCACCAGTTCGTTAGCGGTGACTGGAATGGGCCACTAGGACGCCACCGAGGAGACGCAGAGGAAGTAGAGACTAAACGGCGTTCCCCTCGGGAATCCCGCCTTCATGTCCTTTCCTCGTTGAAGTAGACAAGCTAATGCATAGCGCAGCGCGCTATAAGCGGCTCCCGCGGCGGCTGGTCATCAATCAAGGCCCTGAACAGCAGTTACCACGAAACAAAGCACCTACAGGTGTTAGCTTAGCTGGAGCAACGCTAAGGAAGGAGTACACCAGTCATCATGGTTTTCCAAACACGCAGTACCGCCAGCAACAGCAGGTCCAAAACAACCACAACACTACAACTGCGCAGCGGCGCTAGTTAGCCTATCTCGGGATTAGCGTGCGCTGAAGAGCGGTAATGGTGCGCAGCTAGCGCTGCTGACACGGTGGGAAAAGAGGTGATGAGTCAGAGCCGCATCCTGGTGGGCGGAACCCGGCGTTTAAATCCGGCCCGTAGGAGGCGGCTTCGGAGGGACGTGGGAGGCCTTTTGTAGCCGCAGCGGGCCGGAATCCGCCGCCACCGCATGGTGACAGCGCGGGGAGATAGCGAGCGCTGTCCTCCTACTCTGTTCTGCCTCAGCTAAGCGCGTTGTGGTGTGTGTGTGTGTGTGTGTGTGTCTGTGTGTGTGTCCGTGTGTGATCTGTTTACATTTACTGTACACGTATAAATATATATACACACGACCCCATGATGCGTGGTGGTCACACACACACGCACACACACACACACACACACACACACACAGTTGTGTAACATCACTTTGAGGTCGTTGGCTGGTTTTAGGAGCAGAGTGGTGTGGAGGCGACCGCGGCTCAGCCCGGCCTTCGGACCAGGCACGGTGGAGGCCACACACACACGCACACACACACACACAATCTCGCTCTGGCCTCGTCTCTTTTTTTCCTCTTTCTTCTTCTTGTTTTTTCCTGACCCGGTGGCGTTTGTGTAGATTAAAGTCAGTCATGTGACCCGTCGGTGTCAGCTGGTTTCCCACGTCTTTGTTCTCTCTGTTCTCTAATGGTTCTGACAGCAGCAGGTGATTTTGTGGGCGGAGCTCCTCAGGGCCGGGCCCTGGAGCCGCTCCGGTTCCACACCAGACTCCAGTCCGGGTCTGTGAATCGGGATGTGGGCGGAGACATTCGCCGCTTCCTGATCTGGAATAAACTTGCCGGTGTGACGGAGTCACGACAACGCTAACACCCCCGGCTGCTCTCCTGACAGCCGGCCAAGCAGAGCTAACCGTAATCTCATTAACCATCAGCTGGAAATCTGCATGTGGGATCCAGAATCCGGCGAGGAAAGAAGCCTTAATGAAATAAAAGGAAAAATATAAAACGGTATTTTGACAAACGCGGTGATGAATGCAAGCTAACGGCGGTCGGAAAATAGGAGCCACGGCAGCTGCCTGCTTGGGCAGGAGAAGAAATCTTTGCAGAGATATTAACACGATCCATCACCGGGCCTCACCATTACTCATGCAGCAACCATCCATCAGATTAGCCGTGGCGTGGCTACGCTAATCATATTTACTGATAACAGCTGCAGCCCTGCGGAGGGAAAACACATATTCCTGTAGGTTATCAGCGCTTCCAGGACATACCGGCGTTGGGAAAATCCCTGGGTTTGACGGGAGCCGCGGACGCATTTGATCTTTGGTGGTTTTGGCAAAGATGCGCTATCCGTCAGGCAGCCCGAAGCGCCGCGGCGCTCAGAGAGAAGCGCTCCAGGCCTGCAGACAGGCGTCCAATCAGCGCCGGAGGCAGACGCCTCTAATTGGACGAGGGTTTGACGTCCGTCTGCCGCCGACCCCCGTCCGCAACCGGGAAGTTTTCCTGCCGCTCCTCATCAGCGTCCGATCTGTGACAGCCAAGCACCGCCGCTAGCTAGCTCCACCGCACCTCGTCTGGTAAAGTCCTCAGCAGTGATGAAAGGACGCAGAAAGGAAAAGTATGGCTTTAATAAGCTAGCGGGAGGGCCCGCGCTCAGGTCACGCCACAAACTTTGACAGGAATGATTAGCTCCGGCGGGCCGCCGTTATCGCCGCATCGCTATGCTGTGGTTGCGACGCTCTTCTAAATTGTGTTAAATGGCTGATTCTATCTGCGTTGCGCCCTGAGGCGCCGCCGCCCATCGGGGGGGGGGAATAAAGCTCGGCGAGGACGGCGATGAAATATTCATGCCGATCCCGTTAGGAGCCGTGGCCGCTGCTAGTTTTACCAAAACATAAAGACTCTTTTTTCCCCTTTTATTTTGTTTACAAAAGCAAATGGCGGCACCGCAGGCGGCCGCCCACATGACCTGAGAAATCTGCCAATTAGAGGCAGCAGCCTGGCCGGCCAGCAGACGGTCGAGGAGCGTTCCCACCCTGACGGCGGAGACAGGGAACGCTGCTCCTGCTACGCTAGCAGCCAACAGAGGCTAGCTCACACCAAGGAACAGGCAGCAAAACTTTAATTAGCACCTGTCCAAAGACGCACTGACAGCAACCGCTAGCGCTACAGTCGCGGAACCATCCCGTGGGCGGGGTCATCTTCTGGAAGCGCGGCAAAAGTCCTCAAACCGGAGCCGGGGGTCACCGCGCGCCGATCGGAGCAGGTGGCGTTTGAGCAGAACAGCGCTTTGAAACCGGCGCGTGCCGCAACCCATTAGCCAGGGAACGGTTCCCAGCCAAACAGCTGTGGAACATTTTCAATCCAGCACCGAACCTTCCGGTGACCTCCCGCCGCCGAAATCACACAACAGCGCGGTGAATAATTCACCGCCGTCTCACCCACTTCCACAGCCCGAGGCCATACTGTGGCTAATGCTAACCCAGGTCCCATCGAGCTAATTAAAGGGGCTGTTGCTAAAGGACTCTTGCCGTCTGTTTATTTGCCGCGACTGAACTTTCCATCTAATCACGCCGTAGCGCCGGCCTCCGTTTCACCGTGTCAATCCGCCTTAATGAGGTCTGGTCCGAGCCGCGGCCATTAGCGACCGAAGCGACAGTGAGACGAGCTCGCCCCGATGCCGCCGCGGAACCTAATCCCCGGCTGCTCCCGTGAGCCCGCGGTCACCGAGCCATCCGGGCGAAACACGGCTGACATTTGGGAACATACTGAGCAGGAGACCGCGGGAGGAAGCCGCCGGCGTTCCGGGCCGAGGAGCGCTAGCTGGCGGCTACCACAGCTTAGCGCCACTTTGCTCTGATATCCGCTCGCTTTCGGTAAACTATTTCGCCTTGGACGGCTGCGCTAACGCGCCCATTACAGCGATAAAGCGACGGCGAGGCTGCGCACGTGCGGCGCTCATTAATTCCGAACAGCGGCTGTTTCCAGGCTGAAGAGCTCCGGATTCGGCTGCTTGTGTGTCGTCGGCCCACTCAGAGCCTGAATAATTCATAACAATATTTATTAGCACTCCGAGGTACAATTAGATGAATTGGGATTAGGAGCGCGCTCGGCGGCGAAAGTGGAGCAGCTCTGCGATGGATTTGGGCAGGAAGCTCTGAAACATTATCAAAATAAAGCCGAGCGGATTAATTCCTTTTCTCTGACGCCTTGAAAAGAACACGTTTAATTTTCCATCTGCCGGGATAAATCGGAGATGACGCGTTAAAACGGGCACCGCCACCGCCACGAAGCCGCGAAACCGCAGAAGCTTCTGGAGGTCAGGGGTCGGAGAATGCTAGGTGTTAGCATTAGCTGAGGGGTGAGGAGAGGTCAGAGGTCAGACAGGGAACAAGCCGATTCAAACGCTCCTGGCGGATGAAACGACATTTCATCCGCCACTTGTTTAGCTGCTAACCTGCGAGGTAGCGTAGGTGCAGCCTCAGGGGGCGGAGCCAAGAGCCGGACGCCGCTCAAATGACCGTCGTTCATCATTGCGGAGCGCTGCAGCCCAGAAGCTTCCAGGCTGGAAGGAATCGCTCCTGATCCAGATCCGCCCGGAAAACCAGCCAAAACCTGGAGTGGATCCGCGCATCCGGGCTGCCTCCATTGTCCCGGCGTTCTCTACAGGACCAGCGATTGTCCCGGCAAACAAAACCTCTCTCCCGGGTGATCGGAATGAGCCAGAACCTTCGCGGCGCTGCCACCCTTTCTTTGCCGTCAGAAAGGACAACAGTGGCGTTCCAACCGGGCCACGTGCCGACAGCCGGGCCGGGACCGCCGGAGAAAGACGGACAGCCGGCGAGAGGCTGAACTTTCCCTCCATCCTTCTGTCCATTTACCCACCACTGCGGCACATCTGGGTGCAGGTGTGCCCCCACGCTGCGGCGTGCCGCGGTCGCTAACAGTGCTAATGGCTACAGTCATTCCAGCTGACAGGAGCGGAAAGCTAACACGGCAGAGCCTCACGCAGCCTCTTTAGCCGGGCCGGTCGGGTTCTGGTTGCGTTCCAGCTGCTGCTCAACCCGAAGGAGATGGTTGTCAAAGGACAGGGTTTAAATAAAGTTGTTTTTGAACAACTGGCTAAAGAAATGAGTTCCTATTAGCTCCATGTAGCAGTTGTAGCTAATCACAGGGGTTGCTCCAGTTACTGAGCCTCCGCTGTAGCCACACCCCTCTGGGAAGACCCCGCCCCCATCCATCCAACCATCCACCGGCGGCACAGACGGGCGAGAGCGGGAATCCACGACGACAGTCTGACGGATGAGAAGCGTCAGCGAGTTCGGACTTTTAATCTGGCGACAATCCAGGTGGGGTCAGGGGGCGGGGCTGCTACCTTTTTTCAATCTAGCCAGCAGGTGATCTGGGGGGGTCTTAAGGGGGGGGGGGGGGGGGGCCCCTTCCCCAGGCTACATGAAAGCACCCCACCAGCTGTGGTTCACGGTTAAACTGGTGGTGGATTAAATGCTTCGTTCCATTTCTTGTTTGATTCCTATAGCTCACGGCTGAGCCACCACATGGCCCATGCCGCGTTACACTGCCCATTACCGCCGTTGGCTGGGGGCAGGCTCCTCCCCCTTAAATTTTAACGAGCCCTTTTTTGCGGGAAAAAAGAAATTTAAAGTTTTTTTAGTTGACGCGGTAATATAATGGAAGTTTTTAAAGTAGACGGGGAAACGTGGGAAAAAATTAGGTGTTTTTTATTTTTTTTATTTTTTTTTTTTTTTTTTTTTTTTTTGCTTTTGTGTATTTTTTTTTTTTTTTTTTTTGTCTTAAGGGGGGGGGGGGGGGGGTCCTCGTTCCCAGGCTACATGAAAGCAGCCCACCAGCTGTGGTTCACGGGTAAACTGGTGGGGATCAAAGCATCGCTCCATTTCCTGGTGAGTCCAAGCTCACGGCTGAGCCACCACACGGCCCACGCCGCGCTAGCACGCCCATTACCGCCGCTGGCTGGAGGCAGGCTCCTCCCCCTGACCTGTTCCTGAGCCCTGCTTGGCGGGAAAGCAGAGATTTGCAGTGTTATTCGTTGCCGCGGTCAGATCCTGGCAGATGTGCACGTCGCCGCGGCAACGCTGCGACACCATTAGGTGTCAATAACGTTTCTGTAGCACCTGGTCAAGCAGCGGCGGCGGCGGCGGCTATCGACTGGCTGTAGTTTGATGAGATTAACCTTCCTGGATATGGATTTCCGGGCCCGTTACCACAGCGATGCTACTGCGGTGAGGAAAACGCAGCGCTCCGTCACATGACCGCCAGCTCATCTGTGAGAGGCGGAGACTGAAGACGACCAAGCTAACGCATTAGCCAGAGGGCTACATCCATGTTACAAGTTACGCCTCACAAGATGGATGACGGCGCGAGCGGCTCCGAACAGACTCATAACATCTGCCGGCGCCGCGGCGGAAACCGTCTTTTCCAGCGCCGCTGCGCCACTGTAAATGTCACTTTGACCACCGCGGCGGGACGCGCCGTGCCAGCTCTAATTATTCACAGCACCGGCGGCGCCTCCGCGCATCTGTGATTGATGCGGCAACGGTTCCCAGTGGAAGCAATCCGGAACCCACGGCTGCACCGGATCCGGCCAGGATGTGACCTGACATGCGCCAGCAAAGCTAGTTTAGAACCTTTACCTTGCCACAAGCTAACATCTGTCCATGCTAGCTGCTGTCAAAGAAAAAGGCCTTCTTTGACAGAGTTTTCTGGATTTCTACTTGCCCCGCCCACTTGATCCCATGTGCATTCCTCTGCTAACACCTCCGTTACAGTGTCTGGAGCTCCACGTCTGTCAGTCAAGGCTAACATCTGGCTCTGCTAGCTACACCTGCCAAAGTTTACCCGTCTGTCACTTCCGTTTCGGATGCTAGTTTGCGCCGCCTCTCTAAAGCGCCGAAAAACTGTTCCCTTTGATTTTTTTCAATTAGCCACACGCCTGGGAGTCTAGGCGTTAGCATTCAAATGTGTCGCACATTGGTGGCTAAGCAGAGGGCGGAGCTTCCTGCGCGTTAGCCACAGTCCAAGATCGACAGACTAAAAACAGAGACGGAAGATTTGAAACCGGGACTTCTCAGCTCCGTTTCCTTTGATCTTTAGCAGGTTTACTTCTGTCAGACATTAGGAAGCTAGCCGCTGCGTTGTGTCCTGGAAGAAAATGGATTTGTCTCATGTTTACATGTACTAATGTACACAAAAATCAATTTTTTCCCCCCCAGCTAACATGCTAACGCGTCTCTTGGGGGTTTAAACATTCTCAGGGGTCAAAAGGTCAAACATTCACATTTCTCGTCTTCCGGCAGAAGTTTTTGTAAGAAACACACATTTATGGCGCTTTAACAAGCCGCTAATGCTAAATGTAGCAGAAACGGATTTTTCAATTTTTTGCAATTAGTCTGTAAGATACAATTAGCCCCTCATTCATAGATTAGCTCATTTGGAGCTCATTTTTGCCCTCCCTAGAATTTGGCCACGCCCCTCTGTTCTGCGCGGTTCAGCGTTAGCGTGTTAGCCCGGATGTGTCTTCGGTGCATCCTTTGTTGTTGCTGCGTGAACGGGGCGGCTCAGGACTATGTGGTCCTTGGCGGCGTTCACCGGGACAGCCACAGGCGCTGGGAAGACTCCGCCTCCTGCTGTTTGCTCGGGGATGCCAAACTGGCGGCGGCGCGGACGCCGGAAACACAGCGCGCTTGGACGAGCGGCGCCAGGCCGGCGCCAGTGCTCCTCCTGCCAGTAGAGCAACTGTGGCTAACGTCTGCTCTTCCCCCGGCAGACCTCCGGGTGGGGGAGGGGTCCATCCGGGCCCGGCGCCGCGTGGCGAGGAGTGGGCGGGTCATGGCAGCCGGCCATCCCTGGCACCCGGCTGGTCGGCGGTTTGACAACATTCTCAAACCTGCTAAAGCTAGCGCCGCCATTTTCCGGACTTGGCATCATGAAAGCGTCCCATCATCGCAGGGTGAGCGTGGGCGGGCCAAGGGGGGCGGGGTCAGGCCCAACACAGCCAATCAGCAGATGAGATCAGGCGGAAACCATCTGTCACCAGGAAGGACCGAGGGCCTGGATCTCCATGACAACCGTCTGGCTACACCACAGCACCGGTCACGGTTCCAGAAGCTGGACTGGACTTCCTGGTTTATGTTGCCACCTACAGGTGAAACTGGCTCCACCCACTCAAGCAGCATCTACTTCACGTGCTAATTAAAACAGGGATGCTAAGTCAGCATCTGACTGGGTTGCCCCGGAGTCAAACATTTCCTGCTAACGATGTTAGCCTTCCGTGATGCCAACAGTCGCCTCGCAGGGGCTAAATCCTGCTAGATAGCGCTGCCACCGCCGCCATCCTGGAGCTAGCCGCTCGTCTCGGCGGGTTTGGACGACCTTTTAATGAAAGCTTTCACGTAAATGGAGATAATTATGGGATGAGGCAACCTAATGAGGAAGATAAGAGCTCTTTGGTGGCCCCGCCGCTCCCCGCGACCACCTGGGAACACGCCAGGGGGCGTGGCCTGTGTGAAAGCAGCCCGACAGAAGGAAATGACATAAAAACCAACCAATCTCTGACTCCTGCTGGATGGAGGCCACGCTAACGGCGGCGGCGCAGCAACCATGGTGCGATGATGAGAGCGGCTCCTGCGGGAGTTTGCATGCTAGCAAAGCAGCAAACACAGGCTTTCATTAGGAGCGGCGCTGCAACGGCGCCATCCTGGTATTTACCGTCGCACACGAGGGAAACAAATAAACGACGTGATTAACAAGTTTTCCTGCCGCCTGTCGCCTCGGCGCGCCGCCTCCGAGCGCCACCTCGCCGACTTAATGATTGTTAATGGGTCTTAATGACTTCATCAGGAGGATCCTGCAACGGCGCATCCTGACAGGGAGGAGCCTCGCCCCCGAGAGCACGCCGCCGCCGCCACGGCGCGTTTCTCCGCTCTGATAGAACTCTGAATCTGAGAGGACGTCGCTGACGAGAGCATTGGAGGTGCGGAGCTACGGGGACGCTGGATGACGCAACGCCGGCAAACTGGCGGTGGCGGGCGGGGCGTATACGTAGGTGGCGAGCTAGCGCAGCCGCGTCAACGCCGTCTCGGAACATCGGAGTGACACCTGATGTTGCGTAACCGCGTAGGGTCCGACACTGGCGGTGATGCAAGAGCGAGGAAACGTGACGCTGGCGCCCGGAGAGCGCCGCCACCGCACGGCTCGGTTGCAGCAGGAGAGGCGGAAGCCGATTGGCCGGCGGTGACCTGGCTAACGGGGCCGATGGGTCGCCCTGGCGAAGACCGACAACCTTCTGAACTTTGCTCATCCAGGTCAGTTGGTGGAAAACGCCGCCATCTAGGGGTTCAAAGGTGAACAGGTCAAAGCATGTCCTAAAGCCCCTCCCCCTTTTCTTTCACAGGCTAGCTATGCTAACAGACCGGTTGTTTCTTTGTCTTCCTCTTTCCTTCTTTCCCTCCTCTCCCTCAGGCTGATCCGGTCCTCCAGGAACAGACTCCAGCCCGATTTTCTACCCTCCAGCCGGTAGGATCCAAAACCTGGCTGGAGTCCGGAGGACAGCCTCCTCCCCTCCGATGTCCAGGATGATCAATGGAAGGATCAACCCAGAGCGCAGGAAGACTGACGGCCGCCGCGGCGCCTCTGGTTTACCGCAGTCGCCCCGCAGAGACCAGCTGACCCGAGTCTGCAGCCGGTGAGCCGGACAAAGGGAGAACATTTTCGGGAGTCCTTATTGTGGAACGTCCTCGGGAGCCTTGTTTACACCACCGCAGCGGCGGCAGTGCAGGATTTCCCCAGAGCCGGAACGCCCAACGTTCCACTGAAGCTCTTCCCAATACTCAGCGAGCAGCAACCACCACCGGGAGGGAAAACACGGAGTTGGTTACCAGGACAACAGCAGAAACGGATCCGTATCAGCTATGCAGCTGAACCGGATCGGCCTGACAGCCAAAAGGTGAAGCGATCCGGAGGGCGGCGTTCCGTACTCAAGACACAGAAGCCTCTCCTTCACCAGTCGGTGCGTCTCAGCGTGCCAAAAAGGGAGAAATCGACAACCAGCTCCTCCGAATATGGAACGGCGTTAGCATTGCGCGGCCGCGTTCCCCGGAGCGGGAATGAGCTGCGGAGGAACTGCTGACTCATTCGGAACGCCGCCGTCACAAAGCAGCAGCCTTCCTTTGAACCGACGGGGAGGAAGCGCAACCAACGCCGCCTTTCAAGTTGCCCTTGAAAAGAAAATTGCAACAGCCGCTCCGACGCGCTCCGAGACGCCGTCTCCGCCGGCGCAGACACGCGCCAGATTAGCATCCCGATGAGCCCGTTCCTGACGGTGCTAGCCGGCTCCCGCGAGGCGCCGTGAGCTAACAGATGGAGGAACATCGCTGTTGCCGGTTTGCAACTTTGTTCTTTAGCCGCTAAAACCACCACCAACCGCTCCGATAACATCTGCGCTAACGGTCACAGCTCAGGTCACCTGAGGTCCTACCTGTTGGAGGGGGAGGAGTCAGTCACGGCTCCGCTGTGGTTTTACCAGCAGGTGTCTGTCAGAGAGAGAGAGAGAGAGAGACGCTGTTAGCTACCTGGACGAGCAACCGGGAAGAAGCGATTCATTGGTTTAACGTTAAAAAGAAAACAAAGATCAACGTGTCTGCTGGACGATGCAGCTAGCCTAGCATGTTAGCACAACACTGCTGCTGCAGCACCTCCAAAGGAAACAGCAGCTAAACTAAGTAAAATTAGCAGCAATGAACAGAAATCAGTGAGATCATGAAGAAGTCTGCTAGCTAACACACTGTTAATCAATGTGGCGGCTAATCTGCGAACTAGCACGTTCTGCACTTAATTATATTAATAATCTGGGCAAAACAAAGAAAAAGTAAGTTTAATTAGCGCTGCAGCTAAGTTTGATAGGCTTTTCAGCCAAGTTAGCCTGATGGCCACTAGCTTTAGCGCTGGGTTAGCTGGCAGACCCGCCGGGACGGCTGGCGACCACCACCTCCTCTCCAGAACCAAACGCCGGCAGGAGGGGTGAGAGGGGTGAGGGCGGGGCCGAGACAGCTGGCGGCAGATTCGGGGGACACCTGCGCCTCCTGCTGCAGCACCGGCAGAAACCGTAAAAGTGAATTGCAGCATTAATGCGGCGCTCGGCAAGCTGTCGGCGGCTGTTACGCGTCCATTACGGCTCTGCCGGCACTCGTGGCGGAACGCCGCCGTAAAAACCCGTCGTTGGTTCAACAACTGAAGCAGGTGGGCGCCGCCGGTAGCCCAGATGACATCTGTTTGATCTGCCCTCCACAGCCGACGATTGGCCGCGCCTCCGCGGCGGTGGCCCCTCCCCCTCCGCCAGACATTCCAATAAGCCCAAATCCCCGGAAAACCTTCTGGACGAAGCAGAGTCGATGGCTCATCGCCGTCGGCTCCACGGGGAAATAACAGCCAGAGGAGGAAAACAACGCCAGGACGGCCGGCGGAAGCGCGGCCGCGCTCCCGGAGGACAAGCTAGCACGCCGCTTTCATCAGTCTGGTTAACGCCAATAAAAACACCAATTGGTTGACGCTTCAGGGCCGACAAACCCCTGGAGGTGTCTGGGGGGGGCTCCTACTGGCCCCGGTGGGCACCTCCCACACGCGGACCTGAGGGGCCGGAGCTCAGGGGGCTGATTCTAGGTTAAACCCCTCCCCCTTTGCTACCGCCACGAACCTAAACCTAGTTTGAAAATTTCTACGAACTGTTAGCTGAGCCGTCAGCAGTCGCTCGGTTGGGGCCTCTCGGAGGCGGAGCTCTGGGGTAGTCAGCGCCATTTGCTCACCGCCGTGTGAACAGGCGCTCTTCATCAGCTTGCCAGCCTCGTCTGCGCCGCAGCGGCGGCGCTAACCCTCCCCGCTAATTGAGCAGAAAGGCTGGCTGATTAGCATGCACGCCCAGGTGAGGAGCTGCTTCCCAGCCAATCCCGCCGCCCACCAGCGCCGCTCGCCATCACCCGTCTCCGTGCACATCTGCCGAGCCGCCGTTTCGCCGCTCCTTAATTAGCTTTACAACTTTCCCGCGGCTGCGGGATAAATGGCGGCGGACACGCCACAGCAGCAGCGTCCGCAGAATGCCGAAAGGCTCTGTGTGTTGGAAAGGCCAGCATTCATTCGTCACATGATCTCTGGCCACGCCCCATCCGTTGGCCCACCGGCATGGTAAAGCTTTCTCAGGACTAGCATGTAGCATAGCTGTTGAGACGCGTTCGGTAAAACCGGATAGAAGCAGAATTCCAGGCTTGTCGACCAGCAATGCTAACAGAGCAGTGAGGAAAAGAATAGCGGACAATTAGCCTGGAAGCTAACGCCAACTGCAGCTCGACCTTGACGTGGGCGGCGCTCAATTAGAGCGCTAACCCGACTGGCTAAACCAATTTGATACCAATAAAAACATAAATAGATCAATAAGGATAAAAGAAACAAAGCGTGTTAGCGCGTTTGGCGGCGGCGGACAGCGAGAGGCGTCCAATTAATCTGGAATCGTCTCAGAAGTCAACGAGGTTTTAGTTCCACTCGACTGTGTCCAAACAGGCGGAGTCGGGCTAATTATAATCCCGCCGTGCATTTTCACCGCCGGCGCGGCGGCGGCTCGCTACGCCGGGCTGTAATCCTCAGAGCCGCGTCCTTGCCATGTGTTGATGAGCCTCGCGCCAAAAATACACAAACTTGCAACTTTCTCCGCCGCGCCCACCACGTGAAGACTGCCGTTGCTATGGCGACCAGGCTGGAACAATATCGCAATCAGCCATGCCGTTGGCGGGTCGAAGGTCGCCGCGGAACCAAGAACAACCAGCTATTTCAGTCCATCTGCTCCTTTCCACCGGCGGCGGCGTGATGGTGCGTCGGGGCGGCGCTCGTCTGTGATGCGCTCTCGCCTGCGTCCTTCCCGCCATCCAGCAATTATGCCCCCCGCCGACCGCAGCCATCAAAACGGTAATTTGGCTCTTTCACAGGCGTCGTTCGGCGCTTCCTGCGGCGAAAGGCCTGAATCATCCTCTCATCGCCATGGTGATAACACACGGAGCAGCAAACAGACGCAGAGAGAATCCCTCGCACCCGTCACACGAGCGGCGACGACAGCCAAGCCCCACCCCCAAGACCAGTTCCCAGAGTCTTTGAACTCAGCCTGACCTCCACCAGGGCACCAGCTCTCGGGGAGGAGGCACTAGCTCCGCCCATTTTACCAGGTGTCCATCAGATGCATGCCGCCGCTGCCGCCATGCAGCCCCCTGACTGGCAGCCCCTCCGCCCGCCACCGCTATCAGTGACAGTCAGACCTGGTTTCCACGGCGATCCTGGCCGACACCCGGCAGAGGACTCACCGGGCCGGGGTGGGCGGGGCCCAGCGACCCGTCGGGACACACGCCCAAGCGCCAACTGCGATGCTAACGCTGTGTTTACACGCGTGTGTTTGACTGAGCGTGACGTCGCTGACAGCGCATCAGGAAACAGGCGGCGCCCGAGCTGTTCGCCGCCGGCGTCGCCGCCTTGGCTGGCGCCCAAGCAACAGATTGCCGCTGTCGCAGGAGTTGCGCTCACAGATGGAGCAGCGTCACTTTGCGACGAGCCTGACAGGATCAATCCAGGAGCTCATTCGCTCGCAGTCAATTAAGCCACGTTAGCTTTGACAGGAGCCGCGGCGCCAAATAACAGCCGCCACCGCCGGCGAGGAAAACACCGGCACTGAGAAAGAGGCTTGTTTACGGTGGACGGCAAGATTCCAGAGGCCGACACTGAAAGCGGATCTGAGCAGGGATAATTCTGGAAGCTAACGTGCTAAATCAGCGCAGCAGACGGGAAGAGGACCCGAGAATTCTGGGAACCTCCGAGGTCCAAAGCAAATGATCCTGATGGGAAAAAGAGGGATAGAACAGGAGGCAGGAAGGTGTGTGTGTGTGTGTGTGTGTGTGTGTGTGTGTGCCACCCGCCGAGCGATGAGCCGCAGCCGCTCGCTTTGAACCGTTTGGAAGTGCAGCGAAACTCTTTGATTAGGACACGGAGGCAGGTAGCTGTGGGCGATGGACTGAGAAGGCTTGGCATCTGCTCGCAAGTGTCCACACACACACACACACACACACACACACACACACACACACACACACACAGGCTCCTCCTTTGAAGGGTTATCAAGGCTTCTCATTAAAGGTGTTCCTGCTTTCCCTCCACAGGGCAGCACACACACACACACACACACCCTGTAATTAGTTTGCTAACTCGTTAGCGTAGCCGGGCAATTAAAGGTCCTTTCTTTGTGATTTACAGCAGGACAACAGGCCTCCTGGGGGGGGAGGGGGGGGTCTGAAACCTGCACCTGGACCAGGAGGAGGGGCCTGTTTCCACCAATCAGGAGCAGGATGCTGCCCGAGGCCCCAGGTTGATCCGCCTCCAGGGTCCGGACCTGCTGGGCCACCTGAAGCTTGAAGAAGCTAGCCGTGGCGCCGCTTTAATCCGCTCAGATAAAACACTTCCTGGAACAAAAGGCCAGCCGCTGCTAGCGCCTGTGTTAGCTAGCGCCGGGTGCGTTCCACTTTTTTCCCGCGGCGCCGAGCGGTTAATTTGTCATCGCGTGAAGAGGTTGAACCTTTAATTAGCGCGGAGAGGCGCCGCCATCGGGGCCCGGCTAAATGTCACCTGATAAACAACAGCAGGAGCTCTTGACGCCGGCGGCGTCGCTTCGCGCACCAAGCTAACCGCACATCAATACGCTAAAGAGGTTCAACAGCCTCAAATGATTCCGTGACCTCGTCGTGACGATGTCACGCAAGACGCCGATTAGCAGAGAAAACCGTCGCTGGGATCAATAGCTGCGTGTGGCTGCACGGCGGCGGCAAGGAGGCAAAACGCCGCAGTTACTGCTACACGTGCCGCCGATGAGGGACAAAGGAGCTCTGGAGTGATGGCAAAGCTTCAGTTTATCCCGGTGGTGCTTTAAATGAGGATAAAGTTAGCAGGTTCGCTAACATGCTAACGAGTGACCTCCAGGGTGGCGCCTTCACCTCGCTGCTCCTGCGCCAGACGTTCACCAGAAGCTCCTAATGAGGAGGTAGAACGTGGTGGGAAACAGGTGGGAAACCCTTGAACCAATAGCCCCACGGACCTTTACGCTAGCTAGCCTCTGCTACGCTTGCTAATTATACAAATATTGCTAATAATTCAAAGCTAATTGCTAAAATCCTTTGCTAATGTGCTAATAAATCACTGGTCGTCTGATTAATGCGGCTCCTTCGTGTCACCTCGTTTTAATTGCGCGTCAGAATTGTCCCGCTCGTCCCCGGTGCATCTGCAGCGCCGCAGTGCCGCAGGGCTCCCCGCTGTTGTTTGTTTACTGCACTCTCCGGGTGCCGCGGAGTATGTGGTCGTGGTGGCTGATTGGCCGGAGCAGCGGGTGAGGATCTGCAGCCTGGAGCTGCACCAACAGTTAGCCCCGCCTCGTCTGAGGGGAGCAATCAGACCCCGCCCCTGAGCAGCAAACCAACCAGCAGCTTTGACGGGCGCAACCAGAACCGGCGCTCCCGGGCCCTCGTCATGGCAACCGTCCACAAACGGCATTCAAGGATGTAGCTAAAAGCCGCGGCGGTTCGTCACGGGCGTCCTCGCTCAGGGTTTCAGGGTCAAAGGTCAACGGCGCGAAGCGGACAGAAAAGCGAAGGAAAGTTTGAGTTTAGCGCTCCGGCGGCGTTCCGTTTCTGACTCTTGACACTTTTTTCTTTTCCTGCAGACGCAGCGACGCTGAACGCTTTCAAACCCGCCGGGGACGGAGGAGCGAGACGCTAACCGCTTTCTATTCAGCGCCGCAGCGCCTGTGTTTGGCCTTGGCGGCAACGACCACAAAGAGATTCTCCAACACCAGAACGTGCGGTCGCTTCAGGTCACACGCAGAAAAAACGACGGGGAGCGCATGGGCTAGCAGGTTGGTTAGCATGGTTAGCATAAACCTGCAGGAAGGAACCAATAGGCAGTTTTTTTAAACACAAAAGCAGCTGTTAGCCATTAGCCATTAGCGCGTATTTTTCTTCTGAGTCCATTTTTCTCAGGAATAAAATCTCGGGATTTTAATTCAGACTTTTCTGATTTTAATTAACTTTTTTTTCTACGCTAAAGCAGAAAAATTCCAGGTCTGAAAGGTTTGAGTTCTTTTCATAACCTCTTATTTATCTGAACCTTGAAGGTGATTTTTTTCATATGTTCCTCTTTTTTCCTTCTTTCATCCTGGTCTCTGTTCATATCTTTGATAACTCGTCTAAATTAACAAATAAAGCGGCTTTTTTGGCTTTTTTTTTGACTACGGCCACCGAGATCCTCGGAATTCTGAGGATCTTCCCGTCTGTCGCCGTGGGAGACGGTCACAGCAGCAGCAGTGCCAACGAGGAGGCTCCTGGGCATCGGTCAGAGGAGAGCAAAGTGATGGAAGCGCAGCTGGATAAGGGGGAGGGGCCAAAAATCTTCCTGGAGAAATGGTTGGTGAGGAGAGAAATGCCGCTTCAAGCTAGCATAGCCACTAGAGTTAGCATAAATGGTTACAGGAGTAACTACACGCTCAACAGCCAGCGTGGACTAGCATCAGCGTTAGTGGCGGCTGTAGGGTCGGCTAGGCTAACTGCTGCTAATCGATCTGACTTTAAACATCAGGAAGTGAAAAAAAGGATTAAAACCGGTGTAAACCGGCTGAAGTGGCACATGTTTCTCTACATGGTGTGAAAACAAATGACATGATACGAGCACGTGTACACGTGTGTGTGTGTGTGTGTGTGTGTGTGTGTGCGGAGCTGCTATCTGCGTTTTTTCCGCGTGCGGAGCCTGATTTTAGACATCGGTGACTTTAATTAGCGTCATCCTGGGGTTTGCAGTAGCGCGGCGGGCCCCTGACAGGCGACAGCGGCGGCACTGCTAACGAGATAAGAAGTGAAATCAGCTAGCTTGAAGGAACGCCGCGCTGATGAAAACGAGCGCCGTGTTGTCCTGCCTGGGAACCAGCAGGAACAAGTTAACTCACACATGGCGGAAAAGAAGGATCGTCTCGGCGCAGGTAAACGATCTGTCGAGTGTTTACGTCTCAGATAAGAGCGCGCCGCCATGGCAACACAACAGGTGAATCAGGAACGAAGCGCCGCACTAATTCATCCACCCGGCCCCCACGATGACAAATGTGGGCGTGGCCACCGTTGTTTAAAAGCTTCATAAATGCTAACGTCTTTTTGTTACACTTGATTGTTCTGAGCCTCGGTAGTTTGTAGCTAGCAGGCGCCAACGGCTTGTTAGCGGAGGAGACGAAAATACGTTTGTTTCTCTCCCAAAGTGGAGAAATTAGAGCTGAAATGAAAGAATTTACCACGCTCCTCGTTAGTGATGAAACCTCATCAAAGCCAAGCTACATACGTGCGTATTTCCATGACAACAGTGAAAACTGCCCGTGCTAACGAAGCACGCGTGGCGATCAGAAGCAGGAGGGCTATTTTCAGCGCCGGTGGATCAACATTAACTCGGGGAAAAAGCGGCACCGAGCTGCTTTTATCTGCTTTCATCTGCTTTTAATGGACAATAATTGAGCTGCGCCTCGCAGGAAGACGACGGCAGCTAAACACACCGCTTCTCAAAGATGCCAGAACCAGGCGGGAAGCAGCAGGCGTTCGGTTCTACGTTCTTGGACACCGGGAACGATGGCATCACCACGGTGACGGGGAGCCGACCCGGACAGCAAAATGAGGTTTTTCAAAAGTGAATCTGGGCGATGAGAGCACGGTCTCCCCTCACTGTCAACCCTGACAGCGCCATCGTCGCTAGCAGACGCCGCTAGCAGACGCCACTGCGGCGCTCCCCTAGCAAAGATCGCAAAGAAAAAAAAAGCTAACGTTCCCACTAGGCATCCGCTTGCTAATGTTAAAGAAGGCAAAGCTAACGCTAGGCTAACACATCAGCAGGAAAGGTTTTTTACATTAAACTAGTTTGGAGAAATCCACCATGGGATTAGTTAAAGTCAAGATAAAGCTAACTTAGAAACAGCTAGCGACCGGTAGCCGTAAACTTTAGCTTTTTTCCGCTGACCTCGACATTTTTGTACCGCAGCTCCGTTCCTGCTCTGCGAAGGGAACGCTGGTGTTGCGGCCGCCAGCCGGTGTCAGAACTGTCGTCCATCAGCAGAATAAATCAGCGGTTTTAATTAGCGAAACAGCAAATTAGAAAGGGGGGGGGATAAAGATCACATCAAAACAAACAGCATGTGTGGCTAATGGCGAAATAATGATTAGCAAACACGAAGAAGATGAAGAAAAATGTGGAAGTCATCCATCGGAAAGAATGGAAGCGAAGGAGCTTAATGTGCCTGAAAATGGATTAATGGTCTCCAGCAGGAGGCATCAAAGCAAAAACTTCAGAGGAACTCTTGGGGAAAGTAGAAGGTTAGCGCGCTGCCGCAGCCAACGGGAGGAGGAGTCACAGGCTCCGCCCAGGTTGAAGCCCAGCCAAACATCCAGCCCGGATGACACCAGATTAGCGGATCTTCCAGGGCGGCTAAATCCGGCCCCTGTCAATGGCGGATCTGCGGCTCCGCCCGCCGGCGTGGAGATTCCGGAGGGAGGATGGGAGGGGGGAGATAAGGCCGTAATTAGGCCTCGACCAAATCTGCCGGCTTGAACAGTCCTCCATAATTCCTGGATCTGGATGCTAATGCGCTGTGTTTGAGCCGCGGTGCCGCCGCGCTCTTCAATTCAATTAGCGCTGATTGGTTCAGCAGAGCCTCGTTAACCTTCCTCCGGCGCTCCGATGGAACCGGATTAGCTGCTTATCGCCTCCCGATTCTTCATCGCTCAATCAGAACCCAGAGAGGGGGCGAAGAGGGGTGTGGTCTTCGGCAAGGGGCGGGGCCTGCCGACAGATCGACCTAGGATTAATGGCGGCAACGACGCAGGTTGATGGTTCCCGCAGCCGCTAATTAGTGCCGGCCCAGAAACTAATTAGCATCGTTAACTTTTCTGTTTTTTTTCCTTAAAGACAAAGTTCCACTCAGTGGCGGCGTTCCCAACCAAAGATCCGCTAACAGGAAGCACCACTCCCACTGGAGTCTGCGGCAGGAATTTCTGCTCCGGGATCAAAGGGGAATCTCTCCTCATGTTTCTCCTCTTTTACGCCTCATTTATATTCCTGGTTTTCCGGCAGCAAAAGGAGAGCGGCGTTCTCCGCCTCCGTCCGCGAAGACGCTCCGCCTCTGGCTCCTCCGCGAGCGGAATCGGACATGAATAAAACAAAGTTGCGCCTTTGAAACATCGTGACATTTCCATATCAACCGGAATAAAAACGCGGCGAAGCCTTGATCTGTTTATGTGGGAGCTAGCCGGCCGCTAAGATTCCCACCCCTTTGATCTGCCCATTGGGGAACGTGCTCCGGCCCCGAATCCGGAGACATCTGAGGCTTCAGCGTTAGCTTAGCAGAGGAGGGGAGGAACCACCAAGACCGTTACGGGGGACCCCAGAGGTCAAAGGTCAGCCACCGTCGGCGCTCTGACTGAAACCCAGACTCATCGGGCAGGGAAACGGCGTTGCTATCCTCGGAGCTAAGATGTTAGCGTCTTTGAGCGAGCACCCCGAAGGACTGAATTCCGACC
Organism: Tetraodon nigroviridis; assembly: GCA_000180735.1. NCBI lineage: Eukaryota > Metazoa > Chordata > Actinopteri > Tetraodontiformes > Tetraodontidae > Tetraodon > Tetraodon nigroviridis. Next base: position 229,101 of record CAAE01014679.1, on the reverse strand, counting down.
CGGCGGTGGGGCCTTGAAGGCATCGGCGCCGCCAGTGCCCGGAAGCAACTGCGCGGTGGAATGATCGAAAGCCAATTTGGTCGCCGCTAGCAGATTAAGGCAGAAACGGTCTGGGGTTAATCTCACTGAATTATTAGGAGAATTATGGCCATTACCAACAAACGGCCGAGAAGGTTCCGGCAGAGGCAAGCGCGCCGCCTCCTCTCAGCAGGGGGTCTCGGAACATGGCGGCTAATTAGGGCAAGTGGCGTCGTACCTGTCAGTCAGTCCAGCACCGCCACTCGTGGTAATTGTAGCCCTGCAGGTCTCACTTTGGCACCGGCGGTGGAACCCGGCTAACCTCCGCGAGCGCCGGCAATTATCTGTGGACGTTCAGAGGAGAGACGGCGTCAGTATTCCGGAGGGCTTCCCGCATGGATCGGCTCAAGGTGGCGGGAAGTTGACTGGGCGTCAAAGCAGCGGTTAGCAACGAGACCCTGGCGCCGTCGGTGAAGTGGAGGGAAATAGTGATCTGTTCTCAACTCTTCGATTTCTGGGCCGGCAGAGAAGCACCGTCGCCCTCGCCACAGGCCGGCGTGTCATTGGCCACAAGATCGCGTCCCTTTATCTTTTTTGCCCCAATGGGTTGAATGCTAATGCTAACGCTTATCCATTTCTTCAGGTGTTCCTCCAGGAGGGAGGAAGATGGCCGCCGCTCCACCGGCACCGCCAGGAGCCTCGGGGTCCGGCTGCCGTCCCCGTCAATCGCTCGCCGTCCCGCTGGAATCTCTTTGTTCACCGCTCAGCCGCCGTTTCCAGCTCGATTCTGGCTAGCGGCGAAGCGGGAAACAGATGGCGCCCAGTTCTGGAAGTCCGGCTCAAAGGCAGCGTTCCCGTCCTCTTCAGTTGCCGCCGTTTGGGACGTTTATCTAACGTTGGGTTTAAACACAAACCTCGACTGAGGGTCCTAAAAATAAACACGCTAGCTCACGTGTTAGCACGTTGGAGCTCCTTTGGTGCGCAGCGTGAACACGTGATCACCAGGAACACCGACTTTCCCAAAGAAGAATGTGGCAGTACGAATTTCACCTTAAAACGCCACTAAAGGGCAGATTTGATCGACTCCCTAACCCTAACCCTCCGGTGAGTCGGCCTCCGCCTGTCACTCAGGAAGAGGCTAAATAACGCGCTGCTTTGCAGGTGAGCGGATACTAGCGTTAGCAGGTGCTAACTACCAGCTAACCAGGCTGCTGTCTGGGAAACTTTATTGACACAAACAGGCCTGTTTGTGACCTGCTTGTCAATAAAGTCACGCCGCTGATTCCTCCCGGCGAGCCTCCAACCGTTAGCATTCAACTCATCCGTCAGAGATCCGGCAAGGTTGCCGTTAACCGGTGACAGCGAGGGGGAGGGGCCCCCACCTAACCCGCTGCCGGCTCAGCTTGGGGTCGCGCCACTAGTTGGTGGCGGTTTGTTTCCCCACCGTAACAAACGGCGACTCGGCGTGGTCACGGCGCTGCGGCGCTCCGCCCGCCCTCCTCACCGGGGGATCAGGGACGGAGGGTCGATGGCGGCCGACCATGGCGGACGCGGCGACTGACACATCAAAAGTTCCTCCACCGCCGCTTCCTCCCCTCCTGGCCAATTTGGCGGCGTCCGAGGGGAGCTCCCGGATCCATGGCTCCGGAGGCCGGCGTAATCAGCCTGTGATTGGTCGAAGCACGGCACCGCCGTCCTGCCCTCCGCCGCTTCCCTGAGTCAAGAAACAGCACGCAAACAGGATCTGTTTGTCCGGCGGCAGCGGCGTGGCCAGTGATTTAGCACCCTGAAGGCAAACACCTAGCATGTCCCCTCCCCCGCCCTCCTCCGCCTGCTGTCCTGCCGCTGTTGTGCGGTTGTCCCCCCATGACTGAAACATCGGGGGGGCTGCAGTGGTGCCGTCAGCGGCGAAGTGGCGGCAGAAATTTACATGAGGACGCCAAAGCAGCAGGAAGCCACGCTGCTGCTAACTGCTTAAAATCTCATCAAACATCAAAGGATGTTGTCGTGGAAACAGGTCAGGACGTTCCTGTAACGCCCATCGGCGCCACCAGGTGCCGCCAAATCCCACACGGAAAGTTTGTCTTTGGTGGGATTAAAAGTTTAACAATCAAAGATGCGTCTTTGCTTTCATTAGCGGATGTTTTTGCATCATTTGCATAAAAACTTACTTTCATGCTCCCCACAGGTTTACTTTTATAGATATTTTTAGATAAACACGTCGGCGGCGCCGAGTTAGCAGCCAAACCGCCACGTTGGGTCCAGGCTGGCGTCCCGACATCTGCTGTTGGACGAGAGCTTCTCAATTAAACCCGTTTAGCCGTCCGCCGCTTGGCACACGCCGCGCGCCATCCATATGTTACAGCAGAATCTTCGCTAAAGTTTACTTTCCCGTCAGCCGCCACGCTGGCGAGCGCGGAGACGTGGCGGAATATTGGATTTTGAGAGGAGAAATGAGGCTCGTCCTTCCGGCCGGAGCTCACCCAGCTGTGATCATGTGATTAATCCTCTTGTCTCAGCGCTAATGCCGCCACGGTGCTGCGCGTTTTTGTCTGTAGCAGAGCAGCAGCGGAGGGGAGAAGCATGCTAACCGCCGGCCTCATTAGTACCCACCTGACTCACACCTGACCCATTCAAGCCCTGCCCACCGGGCCTGAACTGTAAGCGGGGCGCTAACGCTAGCGTTGGGAACCCAACCGGGTGTCCGTGAGCAGCGGTTTTATCCGGAGGAGTGTGGAAGCATGTGCTGCCTTTGACTGTAAAATTAGCCTCCCACATGTTTGTAGCCCTGAATAAAAGTAGCGTAGGAAGAAGCCGCCGCCCACATGGACTCGCTGCGTTCCATCATCATCTTCACCTGCTTCCATCGCTTCGTGTTAGCGTGTGGAGGACGACCGGGTTGTCACGGGAGACGGCGCTCCGGCGGGAGAGGCCGCCAGGAGTGTCCGCCAGCTCCCGCGCTAACCTGCGCTAACGGCTTTCAGGTGGGCGGAGCCAGCCATTGCCCCAAGCAGAGAGCGGTCCAGCAGGTCAAGGGGGTGGAGCCAGATTTAATCTTCCGAATGCTGCGGACGTCCCCGGAGCAGCACCGCCGCCGTTAGCCGTCAAATTAGAACTTTCAAACTGAATGTCGCCGCGGAACTTTCCCTTTTCCCAGGCAGCATATTGGCGGGATAATTGCGGATATTAGCAGGCAGACTGTTAGCAGCAGATGAAAGGCGAGGAGGAGCGCGGTGACAGCTCCTCCGGCTCGCCGCGGTAACGAGGGACTGTCAGGAGTCTCTGGGTGTTTATCTGGGATCATCGGGGGGGATTTAGGCCGCTAACCTTCAGCGTTCCCTTCTTTACGGCGCCTCCTTTATCCATGGAGATTTACGGAGGCTCAGGCTCGGCGCCGCGTGATGAATGAGCGCTCTTCACCGGGTGTCAGGGCCGGGCGGCGACGCCCCCCGCCCCCGCTTCATCTCCCTACGCCGCTCCGGTTGTCTCCGGCTCCGCCGCCAGCGGCGCCTGAAGAGCTGAGCGGAGGTGCGAATCCCGATCGATAGAGGAAAGAAAATTAGCATTTTAGCAACGGTCCCGATTTTCCAGATCCTCTCCCGGGTTTCTCGCAGTTTCTTTCGCTCCTGTTTTTTTTTCTGGTAGCTGCTAGCTTAGCGAGCAATCCGGAAAGGCTGGCGGACCCAGAGGTCAAAGGTCAAGGGTCAGAGTCGAGGCAAGAATCCACCGATCTCTGACGCGGGACAAGCATCTTATCTGGACAAGCAAAGATCCCACTGCCAGGTGCATTATGGGACACGAGGATGTGATGAAGCTGTTCCCGTCGCCACGGTAACACAGCCGTAGGTAACGTTGCCGCGTCGGCATTTGGGGACCGACGAGGAGACTTTCATTGTTTCTGTCATGTTTCCCCGTCACACCTCCCTGTTTTCGACAGCGTGAATGTCAGGAACGCCGCGTTTCTCCGAAACCCGACAGGAAATGAAGTCTTTCAGTTCCGGAATGTTGCCGCCGCCGCAAAGCCACTTCAAGTTGTCGCTAAAGGAAATAATTACACGGATCCGTCAACATTCCTTTTTGGAAGCAGCGGTTTGATGTGATGAGGCGACGCGTAACTCATTAAAAAGGTTAGCATCAGATGCTAAAGTGCTATACGACGCCAAAGTTGATGAAGGAGGTAAACAAAGACGCCGTTATAGCAACGGAAAACTTTGGAGGATAGACTCCGAGTTGCCGTTGCATTTCCATCCCTTCCCAGTTGTTTCGGGGCAGCTGTCGGGCGGATCGCCCAAGATTCCGCTAATGCGTAACGCCGCGGTTGGGCCGCTCGCTAACGCAGGAGTGAAGTGTCATTTTATTGACATTGTTATGCCGACAACACGGTGCGATTTGTTGTAAGAGTTTGGAAATCCCGGCTAAGATCCTCGGGGAGCGCAGGCGTGACTTTGCATAAGCAGCCCTCGTTAGCATTCAAGGGCGAAAGTAGCATCTCGCAGACGCGCCGCGGCTCAATCGTTTCCAAAAGTAAGTTAGCCACACGTAAAACCTGGCACCAGGGGCGGGAGACGCAGCAAAGCCATCGTGGTTGTACTTGGTCAGGTGACCAGATACAGGTGGTTGAGGCTATCGACCTGTTAGCTTGTTAGCTGGGAAGAGCGCTGGGAAACAAACGGCAGATTATAAAAGTCAGGCTGATCATTGTTGTCGGCCTGGTTGCAGAGAGGCTGTTTGCCCTTGTAAAAGTTGCATAACGTAGCCCGGCGCTAATTACGTAACCTGTTGAATCCGGAACATTTCTGATTCTTTTGGAATTTTAGATTCTTTGTTTGCGGCTCTTTTTATCAACTAATAACTTGCGACGGGAGCGTTGGGAGATCGCTGCTGTCAAGGTAACATTATTGACGTTGGCTGCTTCAGGTTAGCGGCGCAGCATCAGCAGCTAACAGAGTTTCACAAACAGGAGCTGTGACGCGTTCAGGTTCAACCGGGAAAATCAGAATCTGACACAAGCAGCTCCGGTTAGCACAGAACACATCTGCTTTGATGTCAACTGACAATGAACACAAGCACCACAACAACATTTCAGACTTTGAAGCCCCAAAGTAGTTAGCTCCGACTGCTAAAACACTGCTAACACGCAAACTAAAAGAAATGCAGCTTTTTTGTCACCGAAGTTGAAAGCTCTGACAGTTGTTATTCTCCTCCTCCTCATCTTCATCACCCTCTTCCTGACGCTAGCGCATGCAGCTGCACTTGTCCTTGCTTCAACAACAACCAGCGGAAGGACACAACCGAGTCACCGTGCGCGTGTACGCGGAGCGTGTCATCCTTGATCTGGTGAGCATTGTTGATTTTGACAACGTACAAGCACCTGCGCACCACTTTTGTGCAGCCACAAACAGAACTAGCGCGTAGCGTGTGAGGCTATTGAACCAATCAGAAGCTCCTCTTTTAGAGCAAATAAACTAACAAGCCTTCAGATCATATCTCGGCAGGCCCGACTAGAAACCTTAACGGGCCACATGTGGCCCCCGAGCCGCAGTTTGCCCATGCCTGAGCTGGACGGTATAGAGTTAACAACTGGGTGGGTGGAGTTAAGGGCGTGGCTTTAAACTGGGAGGAGCTAACAAGTGATTAAGATTTAGACCAAGATTCACAAAATTAGAATCAGTAAACAAAAAGGGGGCTGACTAGAATGCTGAAGCCGTCTGCGCTGCAGCGGTTGGTTGCGGCTGAGTTTTCGTCTAAACACACCTTGGCCTGGACACGCCGGCGCCGATCTGCGCGCCATAATCACGCCTTTAGTGCGGCGGAGTGTGGCGGCGCATTAGGATAAAAGCGCTAAAACGGTGTTTGTGCCGGATCCCAAATGGAGGCCGCTAAGTGAAGTAGCGGGATGATGGTAGCATGAGTGCTCCTCTGAGTGGGAACACTTCACACCGCAGGGGGCCGCGCCACAAATTTCCTGCTTCGCGCCGCTCGCTCCTTTAGCTCCTATTTCCAGGCACCGGCGCATCAACATTCCTGACATGACACCCGATTGTTGGCGGGTTTTTTTTCTTTTTTCACATTATGTTGTTTTTGGCGCAGAAGAAATGACTTTGAGGAGACGAATCAAAGAGTTTCTGAGGAGACGGACGCCGCCGAGAATCCCGATGAAGAGATCCGACGCAGTTCAGACGGAAAAAAACCTGCCGAGACAAAGAAGCGGGGAGGACGGAGTTGGAACCATGTCCTGGGTATCCAGGCCACGCCCCCGGCGGCACAGGCCACCGTCTCCCTGCCTGCTTTACCTTCTACCGACTCCTTTCCTGACTGAGGAGCTTAAAACGGATTTAGCTCGTCGGGACAAAGATGGAGAACAAGAGAGTGGCACTTTAGTACGGCCCCATCCATCAGAGACGTAGCTGACGAGCTAATCGCCCTCCGGAGGACCTGCAGGCTAACGGTCGGAGGCGCCACAGCGTCCCCGGTGGACACCCGGCAGGACAGCGTCTGCTAAAGTCCGGCTGGAGGGGGGGGGCAACAAAGGCCAAGCGACCCACCACAAAGGCCCTCCGGGGTCACCTGACCCTGCCAGCGGCGCTAGCAGACCCGGCGTCGGGCCGTGAGGGGTCACTCCGAGGTCATTAACCTGCAAAAACAGGTGTTTGGACAGGCGCCGAGGTTGAGGACAGTAAATTATTTACACCGCCGCGGTGAGGAAAATACATCCTCTTGATGTTTACGAGCGGGTTGATGGCCGCGGCGGTGGGGGGGGGGGGGGGCTTGGCACAGATTGGAAGGCGCAGCGAGCTGGATAATGAGAATTCACCGCGCCAAATCTTCCCAGTCAAGGAGCTGAGGGGATCGTCTCCATAATCAGGCCGTTCCGACCCACCTTGTCCCCACACAGGATTCATGGCAGCCAATTAGCCGGCTCTGTTACCCAGCATGCCGAGGGGCTGGAAATCAGCGGCCCACGGACGGCCTGAGCCAGCGCCGTCCGGAGGCTAACCCTCTCTCAGCCGTGGTGCTATCGGCTGTTAGCTTTAGCCCGGTTAGCTTGACGGAGCCTGAAAAACAATAAAGACGATACACGAAGTTTGTTTATCTAATTATTTTTTTTTAAAAACGGGGGGTTTTGAAAGGCTGGCTAGGCTACAAGCTAACGGCCGCGACAACCGAACAGCAGGTAGAACGAAGGTGGTTAAAAATGTCTGATAATAAAGCAGGAAAATAGAAACTGTTGGAATTCTGCTGGTTCTCCAGCCGGAGGAGGTCAGAGGTCACCGTTTTAACGTCCTCCCATTTTTCACCAGCGGATCTGGAAAATGGAAGCCGGGAAGCGGAGTCGCCCAAGGTCGCCTGACGGCACCGTTTACAAAAAAACAATGGTCAGCTGATCTGTGGCTCAAACACGCGCATCAGCTGACCTCTGCTTGTTGGCACGGTCGTCAAGGCGGCCGTTGCCACGGCAACAAGGGAAATCTGAACTTCGGCAGCGGCGGAAACCCCGGTTCGTTCCTGAGACGAAGCCAAATAAGAGTCTTTGGGGTCTGAATTCTGCCGCCCACTCACACCTGTGGACCAATGAGAATCCAGCATCGCTGTGACCCAGGAGATCAAAGGCAGCCACAAGCCGTGCAATTAGCGACGCTTCCTGGTTTGATGTCCTTCCATGGAAGGATGGGAACGTTTGACGCTGTCACATAAGCTGTTGGGAGCGGCCGGAGCGCCTTCCTGCGGTGGGGCTGCGGTTGTGGGCGGGGCAAAAATGCGTCGCTCTGATTGGTCCGGAGAATTCCTCATTAACGGAAATCTTTGATATCCTCATATCGGCTCTGCCTGAATCACCGTTTGTTCCCGGGAATCGTCGGCGCTCAGTGAGCGACTGAAAGAAGAGTCTGGCTAAATCAGTCCTACAGGGAATTCCACTTTGTCCCAAACTGGAATATTTGACAAACACAACAGCAGCGTGTGACGCAGGAAGCGTGGCGATCCTTTCGGCCCAGGAATCTCGTTGGAAACGGATCACTAGTTCCGCTAATCTGGGAAAACAACACGGAAAAACGGTTGGTGGATGTGGCGCTGCGGCGCCTGACGGGAGACGGCCGACTGATGAAGATAATGAATTGCAGGTGTCACATTTGCAATCTTTTCAATCTGCGGTTAATGAGCCGGAACGCACGCCGGAGCGGCAAGGAAGGTGGTCGCCGGGGCGGCCATGTTCAATGTATGTCACGTGTACGTCGCGGCTGCAGGTTCAACGACCCGCCGGAATGTTGATGAGGCCGCAGGCGGAGCGGCGAGAGGCCCAAACGCCAGCGGCAAACACCTAAACGAAGGTGCTCGGCATGCTGACCTGCACGAAACACGCCGCGCTGCTGATGGCGCCGGTTTCCAACCAATCACGTCTCTTCGTCACGAGGTCATCAAAGCAATTTGGATGAATTGAGAGACTGAAGAAAGAAGGAGAAAGTGGAGCTTCGGGATGAAATGAAGGAAGCTCTGGAAGCTGAATCCCGCCTCCGCTGCACCACCGTTACCATGGAGACCACCAGGCAAAGGTCAGTCAAGCCTCGGCAGAGGTGTGCCTCGGCAAGGGCAGGGCCGGGGGGCCCGGGGGGGGCCTTGTTTTTCCACAGCTCATCATCTCCTGTCCTCCACAGGCTCCCAGCAAGGTTAGCGAGAGTCAATCAGCCTCCCGCTAAAGGTGGAGGAGACCTGGAAGGTGTCTGGCAGAACCGCAGCAAGAACCGCAAAGAGAGGAACCCGGATGAACCCGGAAGAACCTGGATGAACCTGGAAGAACCCGGAAGAACCCGGATGAACCCGGAAGAACCCGGAAGAACCCGGAAGAACCCGGAAGAACCCGGATGAACCCGGAAGAACCTGGATGAACCTGGAAGAACCTGGATGAACCCGGAAGAACCCGGAAGAACGGTGTTCTCCAGGCGCTATTGAGCCGCTCGTTAATCGCTCCCTGGTTTCGGCGGGAGATTGCGACGTGCTGAGCTGGTGGATCCGTTCGGCGGCGCCACAACTCTCCCTCGTTATTTGTCAGGGGGACAAAAGCAATGGCCGCCGCTGAGATTTACCGTCCTGTAAATGTCACAGGATTAATGAACAAATTCTAAAGACCATCAGTCATGTTCATCACCGCAGTGGGCGGAGCCTTTCTGCTGTGGGCGGAGCCTCTGACCAGTCAGCACAAACATGGAGGGAGCAACAGAGTTCAGGAAGAAGCGGAGAAGGTTCCAACCAGGAAAAAGACTCAGCTTGGCCACGTGTTAGCACGTGATGCTAAGAACAAGTACAAGCTAATCTAAACATCATCACCCACTAAAGACAGATCAGGGCGAAGATCAGACCCTCAAGGAGAGCCGAACGCCCTCATTGATTGGTCGCCCCCCCCCGGCGCTCAGATCGATACCTCACAGATAAGCCGCCGTCAGCCGCTGATATTGGTGATGAATCGGCGGCAGCTGATGGCGACCCGGCCAAGGGCAGTGGCTAATCCACCCGGACGTCGTGGCAGTCGTTAGCAGCAGCCGTTAGCCGCGGCTGCCCTTTGCTGTTAATTATCTGCTACAGACCAGCAGCCGAAGCTCCGCCTCAGATTGGGGCGCGCCGGCTCATCAGCCGGGGTCAAAGCTGCACCGCCGCCGTGATGAACGACCTGGGAAAGATCCACTGCCGCCGTTATCGCTCCGTTTGTTTTTCCAAAGACAACGAAAGAAGTAAACAGAAAAAAGGTCGGGAGAAAATGAAATAATGGCGTTTGGTGAAATTGTCCTGTCAAACGTTTCTCCCGTCTCATTTCCTGGAGCTCAGATGACGGAGCGCGTGCCGATAACGGCGGGAGACCACGGCCGGGGGGGGCGGGGCTAGGACGCGGGCACGGCGGAACGCTGCTAAACAGTTAGCCAAATCTGACGGAGAAGCGAGAGGAGGAGAGGAAGTTTTTACCCAACGCTGCAAAACAGGAAGGTTCGGAATCACAAAGCAACGTTCCAAGAGAAAGAGGGGGGGGGGGGGAGAGTGCGTGTGTGTGTGTGCGTGATTGTGCGTGTGCGTGTGCGTGTGTGACGGGACCGCCCCAGTGCAACTGTCACGTTGCTGCACTCTTCCAGGTCGTCCTCACAGGGGAGGTGGCAGCTCTGACGGACGTCTCCTCCCAGGGAATCATGGGAGATGACAGCTGCGGCTGCATGGAGCCGAAAAGGCCGAGCAGGAGCGCCGGTCGGCAACGCCGGAGCGTTGGGGTGACGCGTCAACTGATTCTTTCCCCCAGGGGGGGTGAAGGGGTGGCGGGGGGCTAGTATTTAAAAGGAGCCCCGCTTTGACTCCTCCCCTCTGGTCAGCTGACAGACCTCTGGGGAGGAGTCCCCCCCGCCTGCCTTTCCGTATAAATAAGGACCCGTCCTAATTGAGCAGGAACGGTGGCGGCAAGCTGAAAATATCCCAACGCTGACAGCCACCGAGACTCTCCGACTTTTTCGTCGGCCGCCTCGGAATCAACTTTGGAACAAAAAGGCGTGAAAAATGACGGGCGTGCGCCGCCACCAGCACGGTACCGGGGCGGGAATCTATCAGTCAGGTGCGTCGCAAATGTGCTTTAGCTGCAGATAGCTGGACTAGCGCGTCCGGCGGAGGAACACTGGAACGTCGTGATCCGTTTTCATCGCTGCAGGAAATGTGTGTGCAACAGGTTCGTGTTCAGATAAAAGGAGGCGCGCGCACACACACACACACACACACACACACACACACACACACACACACACACACGTCAGAGGATATTTACACCATTTGTACTACGTCTCAGCAGCAGGAAACTGTTGCTTTGTTTGTTTCTTTGCTGCTTCTTCTTTGTTTTTTACGCAGGCGCCTCAGGATGCTAGCTGTCACCACGCTAACAAACGACTCTGCTTCCAGTTTTTGTTGTTGGTGTTGTTTTTTTGGGTTTTTTTTTTAATCCAGACAACTTTGGCCGACTGAACTTCCTGGTTGACTTTGTCTGAAAAACCTGGAATCAACCTCAGTTCTTCCCGGCTAACGCTGCTGCATAGCAAATAAAGCAATTAGCCTGGCAGAGCTAAACACTTTACAAAAATTCTCTGTGTCAACCGTAGCTGTTAGCACTTGTGCTAAATGCCGTTTCCATCTCTCTTTGGGCCTTATGTGTGTATGTACATGTGTTTTTCCACACTCCCGTTTGCTTCTGTGCTCATCAGCTAGCGAGCGCGCCCTTGCTCATGGATTCTGTCAGAATCGGAAACGTGATTTTACCGAACGTCGGGAAGAAACCGGTCGCTTCCAGAAGTGAAATCTGGTTTTGGTGCTTCGGGAGCGTCTCAACCATCACAGTCAGAGTGTGTCTCTCCTACCCGGACACACATACTCTCTCACACACACACACACACACACACACACTCCGGGAGCTGCAGAGCGGATCAAGTGTGCCTGGAGAGCTCCACGGAGAGGCTGGCGTTCCTCATTAGACGGCGGCGCTCTCCAAAAAGCCGCCTCTAATCGCCGTCACCAGACCTGCTGAGGACGGCTAATTAATGTTGGGCGCCGCCTTAGCCGCCGTCCATGCTAAACAGCTCCGCCTCCGTGTGTGTGTGTGTAGAGCTGGGAGACCCGCACACACACCTCGACAGCGGCTGCTCCGCTCACGCTAGCGCTCCGGAGAACAACGGCAGCGCTCAACCCTCGGGGGCGGAGCTTCCGGAGGCGCCCGAGCCGCCCTTCAGTGGCTAATGGAGCAGATTTATTTACCCCCTCCCTCCTCGCTGGAGGCAGTTATTAATGTCGTAAATATTTGATGCTCCTTTGCGTGACCCTGCAGAGAGCGACACGGAGGTAATGAAGGTTAGCGCCGGGGGGGCGGGCTGACTAAATAGCCACAAAGTTGCTGAAGCCCACCCAGGGCGCCATAAACCTGCTAATAAAAAGGACTAAATAAACAGATTAACAAGCTAACCTCGCTAACGCCTGACTTCAAAGGTGAGCAAGGCCTCAGGTGTTAGCTGCTAATAACATTAGATAGCAGACCTCCACATTAAAAAAATGTGCTACGCTACATAGATGTAGCGTCGCTTATTAGTAACCATCTGAGGGTTGGCGCTAAAAGGGGTGTGGCCAAATGCTGATAAACACAGCTAACCTGCTAGCGTCTTCGCTTAGTTAACTATCCTGCCCAACTTCTGGTCATGACTTTGCATCATCAAAGATGAGGTCCACAAGTCTCAGTTCTCCGCCCTCGCCGCTCCTCTCCGCCGTCTGTCTGGATCAGTGGGCGGAGCCTCGACTGCGGCAAACGTCCCAAAACAATGTCCCGCCTAAACGCTAGCTCAGATTAGCAAATCACCCGGAATAATCCCAACGTCCAAAATGAGTTTACAGAAAATCAACCAAAACAGTGGCGGGGGAGGCCGGCCCCTCCCCCTTCCCCCCCCTCGCCGCCGCCGCTGCCATTTAATGAGCAAAGAGGCTGAATATTTCATGCGCTGCTACATGCAACATTTATAGTCTCGGAAGCCGGTTCCTTACACATTCCGTCGTGCTCGGCTAGCTGGCAGAGTGGTTCTCAGGGCTGACGTGGATGTTTTGACCTTGTCGAAGGCTGAACTCCCCCCCCTCCCCCGCCGCCGCCACCTTTCCTGGTGCGTGCTGGGTAATTGAGCCTTCGGGGGGGTGGGCAGACTCGCCGGCCTCCGTATCGATGATCAGGACTAGCCACCAACCCGCTAATCAATGAGCACCAACCAGCAGATAGCCATGAACTTGCGAGGGGGTGGGGCTAATCCCGCCTCCTCTGGCGGCTTTAATGACGGCGGAGATCACATGGACATTTATTAGCAGCAGCTCTGGGCTAAAAGATATGTGTAATTAAATATGTTTCCTGGTCTAAAGCGCTATTACCGCGCCGGGAATGTGCTCCGCAACAATGAGCCGCGCCGCGCGAAGCAGATAAATTCAAATTGGCGGTGGGAAGCTGCGACGCCGGCTGGAATAAATTGCAGGACTTCCTCTGAACGCCGCGGGCGAGTCCGGAATGAAAGTTGCATTAACGGACAGACTTTAAATTACTTTTTGTGATGTCGCTTTTTGTCATTTTTCCTTCGCCTGGAGTTTCCTGGCTTTGATGGCGGTTCCAGGCGCCGCCGTATGTAGGCCACCGACCCAGCGGCCTTCTGAAGGCTCCCGCTTGGCCACACCCACCAGACGGGGGGAGGCGGGAGGTCCGGGTCTAGCTCTGGGTGCAGGTTTGTCCATCTGTGGGACCTGGTTCTGGCTCTGTGGTCCTGATCCGGGTCTTTCTGGGTCTTGAAAATCTGTCCCTAAGGGGGAGGGAGGGGCGCCGACACGTCACTTCAGATTTGGAGGAGCGGGAATGGATCCAGTTGGGATCCGACGGGACCTCAGCGGCACAAAAAGCGCCGACTGGAGCGAAGAACACGGCAGAGACGCCGACGCTCGGCGTGAACGCGCCGACCCTCAGCTGCATCCTTTCATTTTCCCTCCGTTTGCTCATCAGATAAAAGCAAAGTCGCCCAATTTTCTGGCCCCTCAGATGTAATAGAACCGGGATCACAACGCCGCCGCCGCCGCTGCGCCGGGGCCAACGGGAGCTCTTTAAATGAGAGTGGCGGTAAACACAGCGGCTGGTGCCCCCCCCCGCCGGGCCCCTCTAGTGACTTTAATGCGTGCAGCACCGTCTCTGGAAGGGGCGGGATCCAATATCACCGCAGCTTCCCCGAGCGGCGCTATTACACCACCGCTTTTAAAACGGGATGAACCAGAGCCCTGGCGCACGGCGTTCCCCACACGTCACGCCAAAGGAGGAGGAGAAGCGTTCGGGGTCGCCCCCCCGCCCTCCCCCCCCCGCTCACACTTTCCCCTCTCACCCCCTCTCACCCGCCCAGGCCCGGGCCAAACGCTTGGCGAAGCGGCCAGGTGACCTTCGGGATGGCGAATCACTTCCGAGGAGCGTTTGGAGCGGCGCCGACACCAACGGCAACTTTAGTCAATGTTCTGTAGTGGATCCAGAACTCAACGCTAATCTCTCTCTCTCTCTCTCTCACACACACACACACACAACCACACACACACACACAAACACACACACAGGCGCGTGCAGAACAACAAAGTGTGTGTTTGGAGTGCCCCAGCGTGCGTCTGTGTGTGTTTGTTTGTGTGTGTGTGCCATACTCACACACACTGCTCCTGTGGTCCGTCAGCACGTCAGAGTTGCATCCTGGCAGCGTCTCTGCTGCTGGGCTTCCTCTGAGCGAAGGTGTGAGGAAGAGGAGGAGGAGGAGGGACGTAGAGACTTAACGCAAAGGAATGAAAGGCAGAGAGAGCAGCGAAGGAGAGGAGGAGGAGTGAGAGAGTTGTGGAGACGGAGGGAGGGCGAGCGCTGCGCTGTGATTGGCCCGTGGGTCCAGCAGAGGGAGCGGCCGTGGCGGCGTGGCGGGACGCTGCTCCCTCAGTCGCTCCGAATTTACCGAAAGGAGGAGAGGCTCCCTCGCTCTTTATCAGGGAGAGAGAGAGAGAGAGAGAGAGAGAGAGAAGGAGGGAGAGGGGGAGGGACGAACGAGCAAAAGGCCTTTATTCAAGGGGCCGCTGACAGCTCCTCCTCCTCACTGACAGGTGAGGAAGAGGAGCTGAACCCCCCCGGGCTCGCCAGTCCTGCAGTAGGTGTGGCCAAATGCCTCGCCTGTACCTGTGGGCCCTCCTGCACCACTACGGGACACCTGATGGAGGCGCTAATGGGACGCTGTGATTACCCCACCAGGTCACATGACCACCCCCCCCCATCTCTGCCGTCTCACTTCACCAAATTCAATTAAAGAGAGAAACAGGTAATTAGTCGTCTGCTACGATGCTCTAACGATCACCTGATCTGTAACTCAAGGCTGCCCCTCCCCTGGGCCCGGCGGCTAGGTGTGCTAGGCGCTAGTTAGCAAGCTAACGGAGATGCTTTAGGAGGCACCGACACTCAAAAGAGCAGATAAAACCAATTAGCAGGAAACTGGACCGGCTAAGGAGCTACGCTAGCTTTGACTGAGCGTTGGGTCAATCCCTCCTCCCTCACAACCTCCTCCTCCTCCTCCTCCTCCTCCTCCCGGTGGGATCCCGGCTTCAAACAAGCTCAATACCCTGTGGCAGATCTGAACTGCGCCTCCTCATTGAGGGGAGCCAAACCGGAGCACGCTCCTCCCTCCCAGATAGCCGCCGGTCATCCAGACTTTTCTGGAACGTGACTGTCTTCCTTCAGGACCGTGGCAGCACACCAGCCTTAGCGGCTATCAGGTGGGATTTTCGGAGGAGCAAACTCCGACCCGGCCTGTTCCTCGAGCCTCCTGCTCCTGCTTCCGGGAGGAGTCTCATCATGTGGCGACGCTGGAACATCTGGACAGGAGAAAAAAATCTAGTCCTCCAGATTCCGCTTGCCCTGGTACCTGCCCTAGGAGCTCGGAGGAGGCTAATTAGCGCAGACGGGAAGGTGTTAGCGAGCCTGCTGCTCCTCTGCTGCTGCGCCCTGTTAGCGTTAGCGCAGCGGGCCAGCAGGACGTGTCCCTGTGTCCTCTAGGCCCCCGCTGCCCCGACAGGCCTGAATAAAGGAGCAGAAGGAGGCTAATGAAGCCGTGATCACAGGCTAATTAGTTAGCGCCCCTCACTGACGGACCAGAACCGTCTTCGGATCAGAACCCGGTCCGGTTCTAACGGAGGCGTTATTCCATCCTTCTCCGTCTTTTCCCGCTCTCTCCAGGCCAATCTCAGGCTTTCTGATCACCCACTGCAGCGTGCACGTCTTTCAAAGGTGGAGCTAAAGCTCCGCGGAGAATCGCTGAGCCGTGACGGCGAGCGCTGCGGTGGGAAAAAGACGCATCCCGGCGCCCCGTAAAGAGCCCATTTTTGCATTTCCTGTTGTCGTGGAACCTGAAGGCAGCCGCCGGCGCTTTTAGGGATGTTTGATGCTGCTTTTCACGTCACTTCCTGCAGAGCAGCATCGGAACACCCGGCACAGCTGCCGTTCCCGTCCGGAACCGGAGGAAGCCAGAGGGCCCGGCGTACACTTCTGACCCAACTCCTCTACCGGACGGTTGGATTGGGGGGAAATCCCGGTGGATCCGGCCCTGGTCCGGCGGTGAGGTTCTGGTTCTAGCTGCACCACCTGCGCCGCTGCCCTGACTTTGGGGGCAGGAGTCAAATACCACCACGCTGCCGCTGATTCTCATGCGCTCCACGCCTTCGCCTGTGATTCCGATAAAAACAAAGCTTCACCCCGGCAGCACCGGCGGTATTGACCTTTGGTGGAATTGAGCAATCTGTGTCTGCGGCGCTCACAGATAATCGCCCTGCGTTGTAACGCAGACGGGGACGAGGACGGGGGCGGGGCCAGGAAGCCAAACGGAGCGCTAAGAGACCGCCGCCGCCTGGGTCACCGGTCTCCATTGACCCTGAGAGGGAGGAGCTTGGACGTTTCCAGCTGGAGTCCAGGATGAAGGCTCCCGACCGCTGGAAAAGGCCACCGTCAGTAAAAAAACGCTGGCGTTCCTTCAGACCCGGAGAGGCAGAGAGTGGCGACGCCTCCGACCGGCGGACGGGCGCCAGACGCCCAACGAGCAGCCTCAGCGCTAACCACCACCAACGCTTTCTCCTGGGACCCCCCAGCGTGTCCTGGGAAGGAGGAGGAGGAGAAAGCTCCCCCCCACGCCAGGCTCCCCCCTCAGCCAGGTAGGAGCCTCATTAGGGCTCCTCCCCTCCCCTACCTGAGGAAGGCCTCATCTGAAGTCTGACCACGCCCACCAATCACCGGCCTCCTCGCCAGTCAGGGGTTTCCGCTCCTCCGTCCTGGATTAGCCCCCTCCGCCTGGTGGGCCAGAAGGTTCTGGAATCCCGCCATTTCCCGGCGTCTCCACTGACTCCCGCTTCCGGATCAGTGACTCCGCCAAGGTGACGTCCTTCTGAGGCCGCCCGCATCAGAGACGAAGCGGGCGACCTCGCCGCAGGGCCCGCCTCCCAGCCCCTCCGCTCAGCCCGGTCCGGAGGAAAAACCGGTTCTGACGGCTCGCCGTTTGTGAAGCACATGAAAGCAGAGACCCTCAAAGCCGCTGGCTGCCTACAGCGCGGCGGCGCTTCAAGGACACGCCAGCGTCAACGGCGCTGAGCCCAGAACAAAGACGGACCGCAGGAAACGCCGCAGACTGCAGTCTGGGGGCGGGGCCTTCCGTCCCCTGGGGCAGGCGCTCGCAAGGCTAACCAGCGTTAGCGAGCTATCAACGACCGGTTACCATGTTGGTCAGAAACAGGTGGAGCAAACTGACCTCCGCTCCCTGGGGGGCTGTTTTCCAGGGGGGGTCGGTCCATCTGCTGCCCCCTGCTGGTCCCCCTCGGCGGTGCTGGAAACCTTCCTGAGCAGCTCGGCTCTGAAAACCAGCCTCGCCAACAACCTTAACCTGACCTGACCCCGACGCCGCTGCGGCCCCCCCACCTGAGCGGGGGCCACGAGGGAGCCCCGCCCTCATTAGCATGAACACCTCATTAATTACCTTGAGTGAGTCTGGGTGCTGCTTCCCGCCCGGTCGGAGCCAACCAGCCGGCATCCTTCACCCCCCCAGCTCCGAGGTGACCCCCCATCCCCCCCCCGGTGATTCCTAACAGGTCCCACAGATGGACAAACCTGCACCCAGAGCTAGACCCGGACTTCCCGCCTCCCCCCGTATGGTGGGTGTGGCCAAGCGGGAGCCTTCAGAAGGCCGATTGGTCGGTGGGGGGGGGGGGGCGTATTATCATCAGTGGTGCAAATTCTATAGAAGATCTCTCTTTATCAGGGATTTACTGTGTAACCAGAAAGTACCTTCAATTGTTAACTAATGTGCTACACACACACACACACACACACACGCGTCAGCCGGACGGTAATTCTGATCAGACCGTTATCTGCCTGTCTTTAGCGGCCGTTCCGCTAATCTGGCGTGCGGCAGCCTGGTCAGCGCTATTATATCCCAGCAATGGCGCCTCGATAATCCGGTTCTTTCGGAACGGCCAAAAAGTCGCTCTGAGGAGAATAAATGATAAACAGGGAAATGAAGGAAGATGGCGATAACGGCGGCTTGGCTAAACTGGCTACAAACTGATGCTAAATCACGGTGGGAAAAGCTGCCAAAAACAACCATCAGACACACAGAGGAGGGAAAGGCGTGGTGTTAGCGCACAGGTGCTAACGCGTTGGTAACAGCCTAGCACCAACCATGAGTGGTCCCACCTGACCGGCTGGTCAGACTGGTCCTAGTTCAACTGGTTTCCCAGCTAGTATCTGTCATCACCAAACTTCTACCCACATTCTGCTAGCTTAGCGTCCTGCTCTTGACTGCTACGCTACCAGCTAATCCACCCTAAAAGGGCAGCACAACAGGAAGTTCCTGAAACAGCAACATGGTCCCACTTTAGTCCTCCTGGAGAACATTTGTCCTCATGTTTGAGATGCCTCCTCCAGTTTGGAGCTGCGCAGCTAACGAGTCAAGCTAGCCGCTAACCTCCTGGCTGCTCTTTGAGCTCTGCTGCAGTGAAACCAGCAGAGTGAACGGGTTCAGACTTTCTCTCAGTTTGACTTTAGAGCGTCTTCATTATGAAAATCAGATGCCAAAGCTAACGTACCAGACACAGGTGACTTTCAAAGACAAAGGACGCACATCAAAGACACGTCCTCTAACCACGCTGGGCGCATTCAGCCCGTGTTCCCGCGCAGAGGGATCTTCATGTCCCACACGTTCCTCCGCAGCCGCTTCCTTCAGGTCAATATTAGCAGAAGGAGCTCGCGCTAGTCCTCGCGCCGCAGCCGGAGTCGCCAAACAGGCTTTGACTGGTTGTTAAATCTAAGGATGAAAGAACGGCCAAGGGCAAACTGGAGCTAGCCGCCGACGGGTGCCCGCAACTTTCAACGATTGGCTGCAATTAGGCCCCGGAACAGCTCCTGCAGGCGAGGATCGCACCGCTTTCAAAGCGTCATAATTAGCGTCGCGGCTGGCTAACATCCTGCTAAGTGGAGAGTTCAGTCATCTCGGCTGTGATAACCACACCACCGCTACGGCTAAAAGGAGGAGATTAAAGCAGGAGCTAAGCGAGGCCGACGCTAACCAGCGCCGCCTGGCAGTAAGCACCGGAAAGAGCCTAGAGCCTAGAAGAGCCTGGAAAAGCCTGGAGGAGCCTGGAAGGGCCACGGTCTACAAGGAATGGCAGATAAACCCTCCCTGGTGGTGCCGGCGAGCCCCAGGGAAGAGCGACCGACCCAGATGGAGAAGGGTGGAGCCAAAGCTACCAGAGCTTCAGGTACACATGCTCGCTAAATGCTACAGTCGGGTCTGCAGACTTAGCTGATGGTAAAAAAGCTAAAGGCTAAATCAGAACTAAAGTGTCTGAAAGTTGTTATGTAAGTTGGTGGGCGGGCTGGTTGCATGCTTGAGAGGCGCCGCTGCAGCGCCTACGTGAAGGCCCGTCCGCGCCTCCGTTACTGAGAAGTGTAGCCTGTCAAAGCAGCCGCAGCCCCGCTAGCACACACACGCGCTGTCAGACACGCCGCGGCTCAAACCAAACGTCCCGCCAGGCGATAACGAGGTGGAGGACGAGCATCGGCGGAGACCCTGACATGCTGACGAGCCACAGGCTAATAATATAAACACCTGAGGAGGCGGGAAAAGAGCGTTAGCTTGAGGGGAATGTCCTGCGCTACCACACGTGACCACCGGGTGTCGCTGGTAGAAGCCACTTGGAAAAACTTCACAGCACGTTTACATCAGCAGGCGCAGGTTTAGCGTGATTCCTGTAGCCCGACTAGCCATAGCTGGCTAACCGTGTGGCTAAGGGGTGTGTTATGCTTTGAGCGTGTTCAGCGGGAGCATATTGACGGTGATTAGCATCTACTCGCGGTGCATGAATATTCAGCAGCACCTGTCGGCGGTTCAAGCATGTCCGTCTCAAAGATGGACGCCCGCTGCATGCCGCCAGGCTCGCCGTGCTTTTATCTGAGCGGAATAACTCCGCTAATGGAGCTTTAATTTAGCGCTTAAGTATTTCTGCTCATCTGTCTGTGAGTAAATGACGTGCTAACGTGCTAACGTCGTGTCGCTCGGCAACACTTAATGGGTTTAAATGGCTCTAAACAGGCGTGAAAAAGTGACCTTAAAGCAGGAAGACGTGACAGCCGGACGCTGGGACAGCCGTTCTGACCCGGTCCTGCTGGGCGCTGGCGCCGCCCCCACCGCTGCCTCATGAGTTGCCGAGGGGCCAACCAGGGTCAAAGGATCCTGCAATAACAAAGAAAAGTGGTTTTAGTTTTAGGAGACACACCAACGCATGCTTCACCTGCCTGCTTCTAGAGTTAGCATCAGCAGGGCTCGTACCACTTTAGTCCCCCACAGTGTCCCCCAAACTGGAAGCTAACTGCTAACTTAAAGAACAACAATCAGAGGCTTTGATGGGAGCAAATGCTAATGGTGGCTAAAAAAGCTTGCTAACGTATAGGAGCGCTAAGTGGGTGATCCGAGGAGGATCTTTCACACAGGATCGTTCACAACTATGCCAGTCTTAAAGTTAGCGGATTAACGGGAAGGTTTCCATGGCAACAAAAGGAAAGGCAGACGTTATTTTGGCTAGGTTTACCCGCGGATCATTACCGGGGTCACTCGCACCTCCGGTTGTGGAAGCAGAGCTGCGGCTGAAGGAACGTGTCACATGTAGCCGCCGTGCTGTGGGCGCTAGCCAGGATCGAGCCCTGCGGTGCTCATTAGCCGGATGCTCGTGCCTTTGTGTCAAACGAGCGACTCCTCACCTCAGCGATGGCGTTTGTTTGGCCTTCGGTCGTCGCGCACGCAGGAATTTCACTTCCTCTAAGTGATTGATGTCAGACGAGCGCGTTGGGATCGGCGCTAAAAGCTCCCTTTGTGATTCATTCGCTTCTGGAAATCAGAAGGCTAAATTCCTGCAGCGCGCTAACGGCCCAAACACGCCTCGTTAATCAAGTACAGATTCTTTCCCATCTGACCTCCTGCTAGCTCGCAGTTACATGCCGCCACTGAGGTCACATGACGGCGTCCTCAAACAGAAAACCCTGCCCTCTGCTGGAGGCTTTCACTGTGTTTAGATCAAAGCAACATCTCTGTTCTATCCTTTCATCTTCACCCAAAGTGACAGTGACGTTCGTTGGAGAATCAGGCTAACTGTTGCTAAGCTTCTCAAGCCCTGATCCGTTGGCTCCGCCTCTGGTCTTCCCTTCCTGCTGGTCGATGTAGGAATGGCGCCTCCCCCGCCTCCCCTAGCTGTGCTGTTTGCCCATGGTTAGCCTGAGGTTGCCCCTTGCTAGTCCGACCTGTCAGCACAGGCCAGGACGAGCCGACTGGACACAGGTTAGCGCCTCACTGGTGTTAGCGCGGCGCTAACAGCGATGATGGTTAGCATCCGACAGAGGAACCGGAGCATCAGGAAGGCAACAGCTGATAAAAAGCGCCAATTGCAGCGGCTAACGCTAACAGGAGCAGAGATGATCAGAAAAAGCCAGTGGGGGGGGTCGATCTGAGGAAATGAAAGCCAGCAGATGCGCATTAGGACCCCCCCCGGCAGATAGCAGCGAGCTGTTTACACATGCTGCCCCCCCGCCCCCCCCCCCCCCCAACGCCCGCCTGGCGTCTCCGTCCTGAACTGCCGCTAATGACTCCAACACGCTGCGTTCAGCACATGCAGCTGTAGGAGCAGCCTGGCGGGCGGCGGTGGTGGGCGAGGGCGGAGGCTGGCGGTGCGGTCGAGCTGCTGCGGCTGCAGTTTCCATAACAACTACCTGAAAATCTCCCTCCGCTGCCGCTACAACAACATTTTTACTCGTCAAGTGAGCGTTAGCACAATCTGCATGAGCAACGAGGAGGGAGGGACGCCGCAACGGCGGCTCACTCCGGCAGGCCTAATTAGAGCGCGCCAGGCGCAGCACGCTACGACGAGGACTCAGCCGCAGCTCTTTGTTGTGGCTGACGTTAGCAAAACGGCCACAAACACTCCAAACGACACCTGTCCACATTAACCAGCCACTAGTTTCACTTTTTATCCAGTTTTTTGGTTCATCACAACTTAGCATGAAGGTTGTTGGAGGTTAGCTCAAAAAAGCCGTCTCCAATCAGGGGCTGATTCGGTCCAATCAACCGGCCTGACTGACAATCAAAGAAACGAGCCGTACGTGGTTATCAGGCCATTCCAGCGAAGCGCAGCGCTAAAACCTGCTCTGGTATTCAGAAGCGCTAACGCTAACAAGGCTGCCGACGTGCTGCAGCGGAGATGAACCATTTCAATAAATAAACAAAGGCTAAGTGGGCTGTTGCGGCGCCATAAAGAGGCTAGTTTAGGAGCTTAGATCTGCTCCAGGTTGGCTGTTTTTAGCGCTTTTATGTGTCAGGTTTCGGTTCCAGCTGCTCTTCCGGTTCCTGGTTCTCAGTGCCGGTTCTGGCTAGGTTTCGCAGCGCCGCTAACAGTGCTGTTTCTGAGCGTCCTGTTCCACAGTTGGTTCCGGGTCTGGGGGGGTTCTCTGGAACACCAAAGGGGTGGGTCTCCGTC
Source organism: Tetraodon nigroviridis (assembly GCA_000180735.1). Lineage (NCBI taxonomy): Eukaryota > Metazoa > Chordata > Actinopteri > Tetraodontiformes > Tetraodontidae > Tetraodon > Tetraodon nigroviridis. Next base: position 206,490 of record CAAE01014679.1, on the reverse strand, counting down.
AGCGGCTCCGTCAACCTTGGGCTTCCCGTCAGGAAGCAGAGTAGGAAGGCAGGAATCCGGAGAGTGGGGGGGCGCTAAGTGGCGGCTGCTCCAGGGTATTATTTCAAATCAGCGCCGCCGGCTTCGCCGCCACTGCCAGGCTGTGACCTTGAGCCGGGCTGCCGGGGCCCTGGTGACCGCCCGCGGGGGGGGGAGGGGAGGGGGGGGATTCACATTCCGCTCAGCCGGCACCCGGAGGCGTAACCCTGAGAATCCGTATCAGGTGAGCCAAAGTCACCATTAATATCCAGCAGCCGGAGCCCAACCTCCCGTCTCCGGGGTGTCCTTAGCGCCAGAAAAATGGACCTTCGCCACAGTCGCTCGGGAGGACTTCCACAAGTCACCTCGGAGCAAAGTCAATCCGTTTGCCTCCCTCCCTCGGCTCTCATCGGCATCGGTGCGGTGGCGCCGCCTCGGTCCGGATTAGCCTCGGGATTCGCCATCCATCGCTCCTCGCCTCGCTTTTCGGAGCGGCTCGTCCCCGGCGGAGGGTCGGAAGACCTGGATAAATGAGTGCTGACACCTCTGTAGATCCTGACCTTTCCAAAAGGTCATCGGATTGGCTCCGGCGTGTAGGAGGAGCCTTCCAGAGTTTGGATTCAAAGTTTTCCACACAATGCAAAAGTGCGTCACTCTACAGCCCTCCTGTCACTATGACAACCGCTCCAACGTTGACCTGTTGACCTTGTGGGAGGAGCTAATAGCTAACAGCTGTCGCTGGCTGAGGTGAAATGCATCATGGGATTCCCAAGTGGGATCTGACGCCTGGAGCGTGAAACTTGGAGCCCACAAAAACGGGATTTTTATGCTAAAAATGCTGCTTTGCCGGACTTTAGTTTTCGTTTCAGACACCGATCCTCAGAAGGTTCCCGGCTCTGCCGGTTCACGCGCCGCAAATGCGGCTAATAATAACATCAAGGTTTAAATTTAGCACCACCAAAGCTGCTGGCGGTGGTTCAGAGCGCGGAAGCTCCGGAGAAGACGGGAAAGGAGGCGCTTCAGTTCCTCAGGCGGACGAGGCGAGCTCCTGGACTTCCTGAGGAGAGCAGATGGTTGCCGGGATCATCGGCCGGGCACCGCCACACGTGTCAGGAGACGGCGGCCTTAGCTAGAGCGGCTGCAAGTTTGGGCCAAGACGGTGAAGGCGGCAGCTGCCAGAGAACGTTTCCACCGGGAAAGCCATCACAGCTGGAAAGTGGTTCCCTCCACCGAAGCAGGATTTGAGTCGGATGACTAAGCGGCTAAAGGAAGCGCGGACCCAGCTTTTGGAGCTTCCAAAGTGAACTTTATTAGCGTCCGAGCTAACAAAGGCTTCACGAGCGGTGAGAAAACTGCTGCTCCGATTTCATCGCAGCGTCCTGGAAAAGTTCTTAAAAGCTGTTTGATGAAAACACCGGCCCCCGGCTGGCTGGGGGGGCGGTCCCGGTCCGGCGCCGTGGTTCATGTGATCTCCCTGACGACAACAAGGTCACCGCCGAGGCTCCCAAACAACACGGCTGTCTCCCCAGAGGATGCGGCAATAAAGTCCGGACCAGTGGGCCGGACGCACTTCCTGTCCCCCAACGGAAGGTCAGGTGGAGAGGGAGGGGGAGGGGCTGGAACGAGTGCCAGGGGTCACCTCTGTCTGACCCCGCTAACAGAGGGACTCCGGGCTAACCTCGGCGTAGCCGCTGGCACTTAGCCCTGACGACGGGTGCAGAGTGGGGGGGCGGAGCTGGGCGGGACGCGTCCTCTCCCGGCCCCGCCCCCTGGACCCAGCCGACCCACTTTCTGATCTGACAGTAATGATATTTGCTCAGGACGACCTTCTGCTAGCGCGGCGTAATTACCCGCCGCCTGTCCACCAGTTCAGCTATCGGAGATCGATGAGCCATAAGAGGCGCCGTCACAGCTCGTTATGGCCGCCGCCGCTGCCGCTCCTCGCAGCGCCCTGGCATCCAACACGTCGGCCGCCTGTTTTTTCGCCACCTCGGTGATGGTAAAGACGCCTGTCGGCTGTGTTGGAGCCGTTTGGCACTAACGGGACGTGAAACAGGAAGTAACCCTCCTGATGAAGATCCGAGGGGGCGTGGCCACCTCCGGTGGGGGTTGGGATCAGTGGTGCGTGCCGGCGTCTGACTGTACCTGTCAGCGGGTGAGCTGAGGGGGCATCGTTTAACGCACTTTCCCCCCCAGGCTTCAGGCTGGGGACCCCTCTGCACGGGGGCCACCCACGTTAGCATAAACATGGTGCGCTGCAGGATTCCGCCTGTCAGGGGCCGTCACCAGCGGGAGCGGAAGGGGGGGAGGAGCCCACGCATCCACCTCCAGGCTTATCCCCCCCCAAGCCCCCCAGTGTCCCACTCCCACCTCAAAGGCAGGGATTAGTGCCAGGGCGGGAATCTCTCCGGGGTTTTGTCATTGTGAAACCATGGGGGGGTTGTGGTCTCATTCCTTTGATTCTGGCGCCCCCTGTGGTGGTACAGGCTCGCTGCAGCACTAGAATGGAACATGTTTCTTCATCCCAAAACAGGGAAAATTCGCTGTTCCAGCAGCATAAACAGAGAAAAAAATTTAAATAAGAAAGAGGAAGACAAGATACATAGAAATCTTACAAACCACTATATACACATAATAAAAATAAATAGCATATGTACAGGCACTAGAGCTACTACGACGCCTAGATTAGCCGTCGTTACCTGATAGCAGAGAGGCTAATTTAGAGCTAGCAGGAACTGGTGCTGAGGGGCCTTTCTCCACCAGTACAGTCCACTGGTGCGTTATGGTTTTACTGGTCTCTTTCTCCAAAGACGGAACAGGAAAAGATCAAAGGGTTAGGGCTGCAGTTGTTATGGTGAAGCGGCACGTCTGCTTTGCGTTTGCCAGCAAATGAGCCGGCTCCACGCTGGTGATTATCTGGTGACGAGCGCCCGTTGTGGCTCTTTCATGCGGATAAACGAGTTTATCGCCGACCGAACGGCGCGTGAAACCTGAGCAGGAAGAATCCAACAGGAACACTGTCGGAACGTCAGGAATAACAAAAACATGACAGCGACAAGAGTTCAAAAATCCCACCGCTAACGAGCTTCGTCAGGAAAGACCGACCAATACCAGCGGCAGCTGAACTGGAGCTGAACTGGGCCCTAACTGGAGTCTAACTGGAGCTAAATTAGACGCCACCTGGATCAACTGGATCACTCCTGCGACAGGAAGTAGCAGAAAAGGCAGTCTTTCTGCAGCTGACTGGTCCCGCCTCAAACGCTGTTGGTAAAAGCCCTCCCGCAGCGTTAGCCGCGGGTCAGAGGCTAAGCGCTAAAACGCTCACGATGGAAGCTGTAGACGCCTCAAACGTGCCCAAACATAAAAGCAAAGCCTGAAAACTTCAGCCTGTAAGAGATCAAAGGCCACAAGAGGTTCAGGGACACTTTCAGAGTGGGACTTTTCCATTTTTACAGCCGAGGCGTTCAGGTGAATCAGGGAAACCGGCCGCTGGTCCGAAGAGGAAATGAAAAACGGGGAAACCAATTTCTGTTTAGCATCTTTTAGCTGAAAGGAGAACAAAGGTGAATAAATGAACGAAGGGAGCGAGGGCGGCAGCAGGTGAGGAGGAGGAGTGAGAAGAATCCGGAACGGCACCGCGGCGCCGCCACGGGGCCGTCCCCACTTTGTTTCTGACATTCATTATTTATGTTTTTAACAGCTGGATGCTGAAATATTCATGTGAAAAGGGCGGTTTAATCACCGTCTCCCGGGAGGGGCTTTGGATCTTCCCCACCTTTCAACTTCCAAGACTTCCCTCTCCCGTCTGAGGCTCCGGATCAACGCTTTTCCAAGTCGACTCCACACTTTTTTGAACGGCGTTAGCAAACTAACATTTCCTGGGTGAAATGGGCGCCGTTGGGCCACCACTGGCACCGCCCACAGCCGCCCGACGCTCGTGGAACACACGCCTAATTACGGGAACGCTGCCGGGCCGCCACTTCCAGGAGCGACCGGCCCCGATCCGTCCAAAAGTTGCCGCTGACGCAAGTTCAGAGTCTGGCTCCGCCTACATCACAACGCTGGCTGCTGATTGGTGGGATGTTCAGGATCAGCTGTCCGGTTCTTCCAGGAACCCGGAAGCCCGGCAAAGCAGGAAAGGTCAAAGTCCCGAAAAATGGATCTGACCTTTGACCTGAGACAGTAGGTAAACGGCTGCTGTTAGCTTTGCTGCTACTGCGGCTAAAACGGCAGCCAGGCAGAGAGGAAGCCGGTCCCGCCTCCCCCACCCGGAGCCTCCGGGGGCGGGGCTTCTTCCACCACCTGGGGCTCCGCTGTCTCAGGTGAGCCGCGAGTCTCCATCACCGCAGCAGGAGCGCCGTTAGCTGAAGTGGCAGCGCGGCGCCGCTCTTCATCTCCGGTTTAGGCATTTAAATAAACGAGGGGACGGCGAAATGTCAGCGAAGAGCCTCGATCCCAAACTTGGTGGGAAACACGGAGAAAAACGGTGATGAACCGTCTGCGGAGGAGAAGATCAAAGGAGCCAGAATCTCAGATCTCAGCTAAAGAGCTAGCATTTAATTAGAGACCTGACAACACCTCCACCTCCTCCTCCTCCTCCGGAAGAGCAGGAGTCAAGTAGTGGCTGAGGAGGAGGAGAAGGAGGAGGAAAAGGAGGAGGAGGGGGGAGGGTGGGAGAAGGAGGAGGATGAGAGGGAGGAGGAGGAGGAGGGGGGGTCCTGGTACTGGTCCTGGAAAAACTTGGCTCCTTTATTCTTGGACAGCTTCCAGGCTAACCGCTAATTACAATTAAGGTGAGATCAAAGTAGTTGCAGGGTCAGATCAAAGCTGAGTCAAAGCTTCCAGCGACGGACTGCTTATGTGAGCATCAAAGGTCAGCAGGTCAACGCGTCTGGGACAGTAACATCATGTGACCTGGTCAGCTGATTAGCATCAGCCCGTATCGACGCTGAACTGATGCGCCGACCTTGAGCAGCATCCAGCCTCCTCGGGGGGGGGGGCGACATGTGCTCGCCCATGTGATCGGATCAGTGAGATTAACATTTAGAGTGGGTGGTGGTCGCTTTCGCTCCAACGCCGCCGCCGCCGTAACACACTATTAAAAACCCAGCAGCGGGAATGTAACAGCGGACACTCTCATCCAGCAGCGGCGGCTCCGCTAGCGGTCATGGGATTCTGTCGGGTGTAGCGCCTTTGATCTGAGGACGCTTCCGTCAAAAACAGCCGTCCGCTAAAAAATCATCCTGGGCTGTCTGGAGTCTTTGGCGCCACCTGGTGGCCGCGGAGGATCAAACACGTGTTTAACGTTTCCATCAGTTTGATGTTTGTGGTTTTCCTTTTGGAACCTCATAAACCTGTGTTTTCACCAAGCCCCTTTGATCTCCGAAAGATCGAAGTTACACCACAATCTGGAACATTACCCACATTAATCTCCTGTTACCTAACCCACCTTAGCGAGCGACAGACGGCGCTAGCAGGTAGCAGCTGTTAGCAGTAACCTGATGCAACCAGTCAGTCTGCCCCTCCCCCCAGAGGGGGCACCGTGGACCCCTGCTGGCCATTAGGATCCCCGCTGGGGTTCAAAGGTCAGCCTCCTAAACCTGCTGACAGCAGCCGGAATACAGATGAGCCGGCGGAGCGCCGAGCGGCGTTCCCTCTTATCTGCATGGAGACGGGACCGTTGGACTTCCACCGAGGACACGCGCAATCAAGCTCGTGGCGATAGCCAATCTGAAGGCCGGCGATAAGGTTGCACACCTGCGGGAGGAGGCAAAAACATTCCCGAGTTTGGATCCACGACGCAGCCCCACTTTAGCCGGACGCTTCCCCGCCGACGGGCTCGTGCACTCCTTAATCTCGCCTAAAAGTGAAAACCATCAACGCGTCGATCCCGCGTCGCTCCGCGGGGGGGCTCACGGAGAACAGGGCCTTGTCCGGGGGGGCAGATAAGGTCCAGAAGATAAGATAAGTGGCAGAAACTTTGGCCGGCGAGGAGGCGGAGCTCTTAAAGCTGCCCCGGCCGCAGGGAGCCTCATTCCTGCGCCTGCATCGCCATGCTGTGGAGCCTCTGCCTCCTCCTGGCCGCCGGCGCCCTCGGCGCGCCGCTCAGCAAGGCACGGCCCAAGCTGCTGCTCATCTCCTTCGACGGGTTCCGCTGGGATTACGACCGCGACGTGGACACGCCGAACCTGGACCAGATGGCCCGGGACGGGGTCAAGGCCGCGTACGTCACGCCGCCGTACATCACCATCACCAGCCCGGCGCATTTCACGCTGCTGACAGGTGAGTAGTCAGATGAGCTCCCGGTGCAGGGCTAGGGCTAACCCTGCACCGTCGCCCCCCCCGCAGGGCGCTACGTGGAGAACCACGGCGTGGTCCACAACATGTGGTTCAACACCGCCACGGGCCAGAAGAAGCCGTACTACCAGACGCTGCACGAGGGCGAGTGGTGGGACACCGGCACCCTGCCCATTTGGATCACGGCTCAGAGGCAGGTGCGTGGGCCACGTCGCCATGGTTACCGAAAAATGGAATCTGGTTCCCAGCTGTCGGAACTCAACCGGGAAGCGGATACGGCTGGGGGCCGCTAAGCTAGCTAGCCTCCCTCCCGCCACCCCCTCCAGGGGCTGCCGGTTGGGCCGTCTGGCTTGGAGCTGCGCTGACCTTTGACCTGGAGCTAACGCCAGCCTCGGTGTGGTTCTTTCAGGGACTCAAGGCCGGCTCTCTGCACTTTCCCGGCACGGCCGTCAGCTACCAGGGGGAGGTTCCCTTCCGGCAGGAACAGGAGCCGCCGCTTCACAACTACCAGAACGAGACCATCTGGCAGCAGAAGACGGACAAGGTGATGGGCTGGTTCCGCCACGACGACCTGGACTTTGTGTCCCTGTACTTCGGTGAGCCCGACAGCACCGGCCACCTCTACGGCCCCGACTCGCCGCAGCGCCGGCAGATGGTGGCGCAGGTGGACCGGGCGGTGGGCTACATCCGCCAGTCGGCCCGGCGGCACGGCCTGAGCGACCTCCTGAACATCATCATCACGGCGGACCACGGCATGTCCACCGTCCACCGCAGGGGGACAGTGGAGGAGATCATCCTGGCCAAGATCCCCGGCTTCTCCTTCCAGGACGTCTCCTTCCACCTGGTGGACTACGGCCCCGCCGGAATGCTGCTGCCCAAGCCGGGAAAGCTGGAGACGGTCTACGCGGCCCTGAAGGGCGCCCACCCGCACCTCCACGTCTACAGGAAGGAGGAGCTGCCGCAGCGGCTACGCTTCTCCAACCACCCTCGCATCCTCCCCATCGTCCTGTTCGCCGACCCCGGCTACCTCATCAACGGGGTGGGTTCACGCAAGCCGCCGCTTTAGCCCGAAGCTCCGCTTGCTTACGGCGTTAGCGCTCCCGTCGCCAAACAGAGGCTGCCGGTTGCTAGGGCAACAGACCAGCGCAACCACACGCAGGTTAAGCCCGACCCCCGGAAAACGGAGGGAAGCTGCCCCGGAAGGGTTTGCCTGTTTACCGGTCCTTTCCAAGGACTTTTCCAGGCGTGGACCCTGATCTGACATCTGCTGACGGCTCCGGATTTTATCTCCCCCCCCACCAGGACGCGTCACATGACGCCTGCAAACAGCTTTGCTGATTAGCGGCAGCGATTATCATGTTTGATAGGCTTTATGAAGCACTTTTATGGTGCAGCCGCTGCTCTGGGCGTCGGCGCGGGGGCTCGGGGGCCTCGATGCTGCTTGGCTTGGCCGATGGCGCCCTCTGCTGGTGCCACCAACCCCGTTTCCTCTGTGTCCTGCAGTATTTCCCCGTCCAGATCAACAGGGGCGAACACGGCTTTGACAACCAGGAGATGGACATGAAGCCCTTCTTCAGGGCCGTGGGTCCGGCCTTCCGCCAGAACCTGGAGGTGGGCCCCTTCGAGACGGTCAACATCTACCCGCTCATGTGCCACATCCTGGGCATCCAGCCGGAGGTCAACGACGGGCACCTGGACGCCACCAGAGACATGCTGGTCAGCAGAGGCGCCAGGGCCTCCCTCAGCTCCGGTGAGCCTCTAGCCAACCCGCCGGAGCGGTTCCCAGACACCCGACCAGCACCTCAAACACCTCTTTTATCTTTTACGTAACTGCAGTTCTAGGCCGCGACCTTTGACCTGACCACACACGTAGCCTAGCGTGAGCAACATCAGCGCCGAGCGGCAGAGTTAAAAAAAACAAAAAGTCGGCGCCGCAGCTTTGACCTCCTGTAAAATCATTTCCTGGACTCAGGAGACGCATTAGCCAGGTGTCGCTAATGTGGCTAGTGCTGGCAGAAACTCTGATGAACTCCTATTTGCACATGCCAGACAGCTCTCCCGGTGTGAGCTAAAGCTTTCACGCTGGCAGGGCTGAAGCAGATGCTAGCTAGCCGTGGCGGAGGTTAGCCATTGACTTCAGACATTAGCTGCATCTGCCAAAGCATTAGCATGCAGCGGCAGATGTTATGTATGCCAAATTATGCTAGCCCTGGCACAGGTCACAAGCGTTAGGATGGCAGAGCAGATGTTAGCTAGCAGTAAATAACAAGTGTTCCGTCTACTTGGGGGCAGCGCTCAGGTGTGTGTGTGTTTTTGTGTGTGTGTTTTTCTCAGGTGAAACAGTGAATTACCAGCACAACGCCTTTGTGGGTCTGAGCGCCGTCGCCGGATTTCTGCTGGTGGTTTTCGTGGTTCTCGTCCTCCAGAAAATCCTCCTGAAAAAGAAACGGTAAAATCAGCCTGTAATTCCAAGCTCCTTCCTTCCCTCCGATCACTTTGGGATCGGCTGCGATCCATCACTGATCAGCTTTCCTCCGTTGCAGACGGGAAAGCTCCAGGAACGTTCCGGAAGATAAGCAGACGGGTTTTTAGTAGCCGTGTCTGGAAAAACCAGCTCCGGCTCCTCTGATTGGCTCGCCTATTCCAGAATTAAATCTGTTTGTTTTGCTGCTTTTGCTCACTTTGTTGCAATCTCCTCCGTAAATAAATAACATGTGATCCTATTTCATGGTGTGTCTTCAAAGTGATTCCTGAACGAGTGAATTCCTGGCAGCTCCATCCCGCCCTCCCTTTGATGCTTTATTGATTTGCTCCCATCAATAAATCACTTTTACTCTCTGGCTCCAGCTTCCGCCACGGGACAAACGAAAGCGGCCGCGCGCTCCAGGTTAGCCGCCGCAGCAGCGTCAAGCTAGGCGGGAGAACAAAACACTCCTGGGAACAATTTTCAAAGTAAGACAGACAAAAAGAGGGAAGGTGGCTTTTGTTTCCCATCGTGCACTTTGGGAAAAAAGTCAAAAAATGATGAGGAGGATAAAGCCGGCCTCTTCACACTAGACCGACACCTGGCGGCTTCCGCCAATCGGCTGCTCGGCCGCAGAACGTGTTTGCGACTGGTCGGTACTGACCGGACGGACACGCTCAGTGGTAACTTCCATGAGCCGGCTCCGTCAGGACCATGTGCACACGCGCTACACCGACGTTCGCTGAGTCCGCAAAGATCCTGATAACAGACATGCTGAAGTCTGAATAAACAGCTGTCACACCAGAAATGTGTGGCGATCAAAACACCACGAGATGAAAGAGAAAGCAGTTCTTTGTTATTAAACCCGAGTTCAAAGTTTCACTTTCACCATCATCTACCTGCAACGGCACTTTGCACAAGTGGTCACATGCACACTGCCTGCTATAGTCCCAAAAGGTCCACTTAATTCTTGACTTTTTTTCTCGACATTTCAACTTTTCTCTCCAAATGGACACAAAAAATAAAATACTCGCTCCTCTTTATTTTTTTTCATGGCTGGGCCCAAAACTCCACTGGAGTAGTTGGTGTTTATCACCAATAATAGTTTGACAGTGATAAAATCCATTTTTCCTTCCAAATGTTAAACAGAACATTTGGAACAAAAAATGGATTTTATCAAAAAAAGTAACAGGAAAACTTTTCAACTTTTTCAATTTTTTTTTAACCCTAACCCTATAAAACAAAAATTTAAATATAAAAGGTGATTTGGAAAAAAAAAAGAAACAACAAGGATGTGTTTTTTATCGTTAAGTTTCAAACTTAAGAGCAGATAACAATAGCCCAGTTAGCATCAGCTAGGTTTAGCGTTAGCGTTAGCGTTAGCGTTAGCGTTAGCCAGTTTAACGCGCTGCGGCCACCTGTTACCGTCCGACCGACGCTAATGTTAGCTGCTACTCCCGTCTTTGCTCTCCGTTAAGGAGACAAAAAACTTTTTTTTTTTGTAAAAGCAGCCATTTTGTTAGATCGTACTTGTAAACAAGAGGCGCTCCACTCACCGCTGGGTTTTGTTCCCTCTTTTTTCGTCTCGCGCCAGCAGGTGGACAGGCGTTGCCCTCACCTTCACCTCGTTTACGATAATTAAGCATCACACAGGTGAAGCGGGATCGTGATGACGTCAGGCCTTTTCCACTGGTTTCCTACTGTGACGTCACTTTCAAGCGCCCGATGTTGTTGGGGGCGTGGTCGTCATATGTCTGTATGTTACTTTTGTTAAACGAGCCATTTACACATAAACACTTTAGTGTTTGTTTTGTTTTGTTTTGTTTTGTTTTGTTTTGTTTTGTTTTTTCTCTTCTTTATTTTAATTTTTTGTTTTTTTGTTTTGTTGTTTAAACCGAGCCCGCGCGCCAGCTCGCGCCTTTTATTTTGAAGGAGGGCAGTGGAGTTCCGCCTGTGCGCGAGCGCGCCGCTGATTGGCTGCGCGCGCCTGCCGTCTTCCTGCGCGCGGGCCTGTTGTCGGGCAGAAGCAGCCATGGAGGAGCTGAGCGCCGTGGGGGAGCAGGTCTTTGACGCCGAGTGCATCCTGAACAAACGGCTGCGCAAGGTCGGCCCCTGGCCGCCGCCGCCGCCGCCGGCCGCCGCCGCCGTCCGGTCGCCGCGTCAGCAGCAACTTTGTGACCGTCTGTCGTTGCTGTGTTGCAGGGAAAGTTGGAGTTTCTGGTGAAGTGGCGAGGATGGTCCGCCAAGTAGGTGCCGGAGCCCAAACAATGAGAAGAGCCGCCGCGAACCTGCGGCTCTTTGCGTCCATGCGGGAGGCAGAAAAGTGCTGCTTTGCGGCTAAATCTTGACCTTCCCGGGAGGAAAATCCCTTTAGTCCGCTATTTTGTCCTTTTGCGCCGAGCAGAAGAGCAGCAGGACACTTTTGGTTTCCAACACGCTTTTTGTCCCCGAGCGGACCTGAAACCTCCAAAGCTGCTTTTTCCTTTTATTTATTCCTAAACTAAAATCACCAAACCTGAGAAATCACATCAGACGTTTGGGAGTGTTAAAAAGAGGAATTTTCGCTCTTTGATCCTGGAACCCCGGTTGGTTTTCTGGGTCTGGTTGTTTCCTTCACATTGTTGCTGTGATCCACCATCGCCTGCCCCAAACCACATCCCTTTGTGTGTGTGTGTGTGTGTGTGTGTGTGTGTGTGTCAGATCAGCCGTTCAACAAGTGATGGTGATAAAGTGTCAGGTTTTCCCGACCGCCTGGTTATAAACCTGCTTTTCCTGCATGTTTCTCCTAAATCTCCCACTGTTGTGTAATAAAGGTGTAATAACAGACTGGGGGAGGCGGTGGTGCTCGGTCCTCATTCCGCTTGTGCGTTAGCTTGTTTATTTTTTTGGTCGTCTTTGGACAGCAGCTGATATCAGCGGCTACCTGTGCTAACGCTTGGCTAGGCTAGTGCGGCGGTGCGGTTAGCCTAGCCAAATGAGTCTGTTCTGTTCCAGACACAACAGCTGGGAGCCGCAGGAGAACATCCTGGACCCCCGACTGTTGGCCGCCTTCAACAAGAAGTGAGTTGTCGGGAGGCCGGGTCTCCGCCCCTCCGTCCATCCGTCTGTCCGTCCATCCGCCGTCTAAAAAACTTGTGGAATTTGTTCCAGAGAACAGGAGAAGGAGCTGCTGATGCGGAAGAAGGGCAAACGGCCGAGGGGGCGGCCTCGGAAAGTCCTGGTGAGTACCGCCGGATCAGCCGGGCCGACTGGCGTCCGTCTGAGCTGTCCTGTGTTTCAGGAAAACCTGCCGGGACCTGGGAAGTCCAGCAGCTCCTCGTCGGGATCGTCCTCGTCCTCCTCCGACTCTTCGTCCTCCTGCTCCTCCTCCTCCTCCTCAGAAGACGAGGAGGAGGAGGAGGAGGATGAAGGCCAGGTGAACCCCAGCATCAGGACCCGGGACCACCCCGTCCCCCAGAAGAAGGCCCAGATTGTGATGGCCAAACCGGAGCCGCCCCCCAAACGCAGCCGGAAGCCGCCGCCCCCCGACGCCAGCAAGGGTCCCCGCAGGGTCCTGAAGACCTTCCCAGAGCCGGGTCCTCCAGGGACCATCAAGAAGCCCGTCCACCCGGCCAGTTTCACCTTCATGGGCTTCCACCGAGGCTCCGGGGGCCCCATCAGGAGCCCGCTGAGCTCCAGGAGCTCCGGCGGGGTCGGCAGATCAGGCCCTGGCCGGAACCCGGACGAGGGGAGGACCTTGGAGTCCAGGCTCGCTCCAAAGGCCGACACCAAGGAGGCCCAGAACCCAACCAGGACCAGAAGCCCGAGCCAGGGATCTGCCCAGCATGGTCCTGGTTCTCCCGGTGGACCAAAGAGACCCCAGGGACCGGCGCGCTCCAGCGGACACCCGGCGCCAAGGCCGCTCCGGTGCTACCGTCCAAAGCAGCCTCCGCCCCGGCGTCTGCTCCTCAGCCCCTCAACCTCCAGAGCAAACCGGTCCAAGCTAAAGACGCCAGCGGCCACACCGCTAGCGCCCCGGCAAAGAGGTCTGTGGCCCCGCCCAACCGTGAGTACGCGCCCGCGGCCCCCCCTGGAAGGCTGCCGTCCAGGAAGAGCCTTCAGGACAAGGTCCCGGAGACGGCCGAGGTCCAGAAAGCCAAAGTCCAGACCCGGCTGGACAAGAGCGGCGTCCAGAAAGCTGCCGAGCTCCACCAGGACCGGTCGGCCGCCAAAGACGGCAAGAAGAAGAACGAGATGAGCGCCGGCGAAGACGAGAGCAGCTCCGAGTCGGACCAGGACCAGAGCGCCTCGGCGGTCCAGAACCAGGGCTGGAAGCCAGCCCGGAGCCTGATCGAGCACGTCTTCGTCACCGACGTCACGGCCAACCTGGTCACCGTCACCGTCAAAGAGTCGCCCACCAGCGTGGGCTTCTTCAGCCTCCGCCCCTACTGAGGGGCGGGGCCCGGTGCCGGCGGCTCACAAGAGACTTCTGGATTATTTATTAGCTCGTGTCTGCGCCGGGGAACTGGCGGAACTGAGGGAACTTTCAAGGGAACGGCGCCTCCAGGGACCGGCAGCACTTCCGGGGCCTCGGACAGAATCGGTGTCCAAAAACATCAAAGCTCCAGGACCTCTGCCTGTCAAAAGTCACGCAGACACCGTCGCCTCTCCGATTAGCGGCAGAGTTTTAGCTCGTGGCGTCTCACTGGCTAGCGAATGTAAGGCCTTTTTTACTGTTAGCATAGTAGCGTTTATTTTTCTACAGTTGGTAAGTTAGCTACCTCCTCCGCCTCCGTCTCCCCCGTCTGGCTGACCCACAGCAGGAAGTGCTTTTATCTGAAAACTGGAAGCAAAGGAGCCGAACGCCGCCCACCGCGCCAGGCGCCTCCACCCAGCCCGGCGGGGGCACCGCCCCCCCCAGGTCAACACATAAAAGTTGCCTTACTGAAGCAATAACATGAGGAACTAGGGAACGTTTCCAGTTCCCAGGTTCACCTTTGTTCTAAACGCAGTTTGACCAGCGGTTCTTTGCTAGCCGGACCTGCTAACGTCTGTTTACCGTCTATTTATTTGAAATCAGGGTAGAAAAGTGTCCACAATTTTGTGTCGCCTGTTCAGCTAATAAACAAGCGAATGTCTGAACCTTTTCACTTCGGGGCAGTCGTGTGGTTTTTAAATTTGCTGTGTTTGGCTAATTTTTGTGTTTAACTTGGCTCAATAAAAAAAGGCTAAGCTAAAGCGTCCAAAAGAGTTTAGTGACAAAAATGTAATTCTGGTGTTAAAACCTGGATTCACGACATTCATCACAAGTTAACGCCGGTAGGTGGCGCTAGCTGAGCAATCAAAGGTCTGGATTCGGGGTCAAAATCGAAGCTAAAGTTGCAAATAAGCAGTTTTGACAGTTTTTCTCCGGTTGTTCCCGCGACCACCGCCAAAGTGCGCCACAGCGCCTCCAGAACCAGGTTTTTCAGGACTTTTTCCGGTCAGACTTGGTCGGACCCGCGGCCCCGCCCCCACCCACGGCCCCGCTCTGGAAGGCTGTCACGTGACCGCGGCGAGGACACACGTTATCAGGAGCTCCATCCCATCTTTTCCACAGGTCCCAGCAGCCTGGAGCTCTCCCAGAATAAACCAGTAAAGCCTGGCGGGACGGAGGAACCACACACACACACACACACACACACACACAGAAACACACACACACACAGAAACACACACTCACAAAAAGAGAAACGGACACACACACAGACTGTTGGAGGTAAAAACCAGGATAAAAGTCTGCTAGCTTCTGGTTATTACTGGTTACATTAGCGTTGCTAAGTTACTCGTGTTAACGGGTCCTGATAAAAGGTAAATGTTAGCTCAGTTAGCTTTTCATGTAGCATTGGCTGCTAGCATGTTTGTGACATCAAATCGCAGGTTTTATCAAAACTATCCTGAAGGAAAACAGTTAGTTTCAGTGTCTTTTTCTGACCGTTTTCCTCGTTCTTTGAGCTCCTGGTCCGCTTTCATCAGGGCGCTTTCATCTGTCGGGAGCTGCTGGTTGGAGTCCCTCATTGGCTGGTTGGGTTTCAAAGGGGCTGAAACCTGATCGGGGCCCCGGGCCAGCAGGCCCTCGGGTCCCCTGGGCCCTGACGCTAAATCACCGGGGCCGAGTCAACATCCCCGGCGGCTGTGATAAGCTAACCCTCCGACAGCCATGTCATCCGTCTGAGCGCAGCCGCCATCCATCACGCCGCCGGAGTCGGCGTGTCTGACAGGCCCACTCTCGCTTTCCTGGTTGGCACCGGCCTCCACATCCGTCACACTTTCCTCCCGCTCAGCCTCTCCTGATGCCGGCCACGCCCCCAGCGGCTCCACTTGAAGGTGGAGAAGCTATCGATGGGCGGCACTCCGGTCCGCTAACACACCCATAACACCGACGGCTTTAAAAAATTAGCTCATGTCTACGGCTGTTAGCCAAGGTAGCAGCTACATCAGCCCAGCTAGCCAACAAGTAGAGCGGTGTTGGTAGATGCTAACAGTAGCCTCGCTGGTTAGTGTCACACCGCCTGCGCGATTTCTGACCAGAACCTGCAAAAAATGCCAGCGTTTCAGTTGGAAATTAGCTAAAAACACACAGCAAACAATGTGGGCGGAGCCAAATGTCTGCAGCATGCAGGACACTCTGGTGTGTTCCACCTGGAAGGAGAACCTCCCTCTGCTGTGGTCGCAGGTAGCAAAGTCACAGACAGCCTGAACGATTTACCGGCTAATCCGTCCTCGCCGGCGCCGCCGCCCTCTAACCCGCCCGAGGAGCAGAGGAAATATCGACCGACTCTGGCGACAAAGACGCCGATCCAGCAACCCAACAGAACCAGCCTGTCAACAGGCAGATCACAGCCCCCAGGCGAAGCTGCGGCGCCCCGCCCATCCAGGTCCGCTGGTGGATTGGACAGGCTCCTTCAGACGGCAGCTTAGCGGCTTGCTGCTAGCCAAACAAGGGCATGACAGGAAAACCCACGGCCGGCCCCAGGGGGCCTCGGGGGCCTAACAGCTTAGCAACAAAGCTAAACAACCTCCGTGAGGGATGACAGCGCTGCCCAGGTCACGTGGACGAGCGTCTGCCGCCTCGGCCCCGCCCCCTCTGGTTTGTTGGACCCCGGGGTGGGATGGCGCTAACGTTAGCAGACAGCAGCAGAGGTCGGAAGTCACAGAGGCCTCTTTGATCTCGTCAGGTGAATGTTTTCCCTCTTTGCTCTGGCGCGGGCGCACACAAACACCGTGGTGACGGTCAACAACGCCGGACCCCCGCCGCCGCTGGGCGCGCAGGCGAGGACGGCGCTCGCGGCGGCGCGGCCTCCTAGCACACACAGCCTCCTCAGAGGCGCCAGCTGGTAATGAAGCCTGCGCAGAGTCCAGGTCTGGCGGCTTTTATGGCCGCCGCTGGCTGCCGCTGGCCTCCGGGGACACAGAGCAGCCTCTATTTGGCGCGTAGCCGCGGCGGCGCGCGCCCAGCGGGGTCCCGCGGTGGCCAGACTCCTCCGGCTGCTGGCTCGCCTCCCTCTGGAGGAGACCCGGCTGCTCCCGCTGGCCAGACTTTTATTTGTTTATCTTAGCAGTTAGCAGGGAGGCGCAGTAACGCTAGCAGGCTTCACCGCGGGTGGGAGGTCAAGGGTCACCGCAAAATGGCGGCCGGGGCCACTTCATAACGATGTTTTTCTGCTCAGCCTCCACCAGCAGCCGTTAGCATAGCAGAGTCCTGCGCGACCAGTTGGCTAGCACACCAGCAAAGTCCAAGTCTGTTGACGCCAACGTTGAAATTCTGACACCACGACCTCTGACCCCTGCCCAGGGACTGATCCTGATCCTGCTCCAGGACCTTCTGGACCCTCCCAGGTTTCTGCTCCCACCACCTGGTACGGGCCGTCGTGCACGGCCCCCGTGCACATCAAAGCCAGCTCTGACCTTGCATACCAGTTTAGGTCTGGATTAATGAGCTCTGCACATCAAAGAGCAGCTTCTCCGCCCACGCGGCTGATTTACGGACGGAGAACCGGAACGGCCGAGTCTGAACGGCCTGACCGGGGAGGATGACCCTGGCGAGGGGGAGGAGCTTCTGACCGGGATCTGTCAGGACCTGAAACTGGACGGCGCGATTAGCACCGCTAGCTAACCCAGCAAGGCCAGGAGGACGGAAGGTTCTTTGTTCCTTTGATGTTTCAGACCTTCATCCCAGGTCTGTCCTGTTTGTGCAACAGCTGCTGTCTTGAGGAGGAGGTAGAGGAGGAGGAGGAGGAGGAAGAACAGGGAGATGAGGAAGAGGAGGAGGAGGAGGAGGAGGAGGAGGAGGAAGAATAGGGAGATGAGGAAGAGGAGGAGGAGGTCGTCCATCACCTCCACCCACCGATTGTTGCAGCCGCAAATCTGAAACCCAAAAAAGGAAGGGCGGGTCACGTGACCGCCGGTCCGCAGCGGAGGACAGGTGAGGAGAAGAAGAGTGAGGACGCCTGAGCGTCAGTTCAGTCACTTTTATTGGGAGAGAATAAAGAATAAATAGCGCTTTTCCCGCCTCGTTTACAGGAGAACCGGAGTCGTCACCTTCTCCACACCACCCACCCGACGGAGAGGTGGAGCTGCGCGCGCACGTGCCCGCCGCCCCGCCGTCTTTGCTTCAGCCCGGACAGGAACATTTGCACTCCGTGATGACCGGATACTGCACGGGAATCCACGCGCACTTCAGTCCCGCCTTCCTCGGCACGCACCTCCACCTCAGGAGGCTCAGGTGGGTGGAGCTCGCGGGCTTGCACGTCATCCCCCTCCGGCACCGAGCACGAGCGCTTTGCGTTGAACAGCAGCTGCCGCTGCGCACGAAGCGCGGCCAGAAGCGGCTGCCCAGGTCGCTCCAGGCGAGCGTCAGCGGGCAGAAGGAGACGGCCCGCAGCCACTGCTGCAGCCGCCCGCCAGACCCTCCGGCTGGGCCGCGCCTCCGGCCCGGCGGCCCCGCGTCCACGTCCACGCGGGGCTCCTTGGGCAGCGCGCCGCCCCACTTGTGCGCGTCCCAGTCGTCCGGGTCGTCGACCGCCCGCGGGGCTGTCCTCGGCGGGCGGCAGCACGGACAGGAAGCGGGCGTCAAAGTCCCCCAGGACGCTCTTCAGCTCCGTCTCGTTCAGGTCCCGCTCCCCGGGGTCCAGCAGCGGGTACCGGGTCCTCCTTCAGGTCCACGACGGGCAGACCGTCGCTGGGGACGGGCCGCAGCAGGTAGTAGGGCTGGCAGCCGCCCCCGCGCAGCAGCAGCCCGGCGGAGAGCACCAGCAGGTACACGGCGACGCGCGGCTGGTCCATGACGCGCGCCTCGGTCTGGTCGTGCGTAATTACGCACCGAGCGGCTCCACAGGCGCGTCCCGCTCGCTCACTCCGCCATGGAGGAGCCTCCTCCGGCGGCAGCCTCAGCGTCGCTCCGCCACCAGGTGCAGCGCGGAGCTCGGGTACGTGCGCGCGCGCGGCCTCGTCATGACGCTCCGCGAGCCTCCTCAGCTAGAAAAGCGCCCGGCGCGAGCCGCCGCCCGCCGTTATATGCTGTGGGCGTGACGTCACGCGCGT
>CAAE01014679.1:110141-179144 GCA_000180735.1 Tetraodon nigroviridis | reverse complement strand
CACACCCAAAACCATCTCATCTGGGTCGCCTTGATCCGTGATGCTAGCTAGCGCGTGGCTCCTCACCGGCCGCTGGCTCTGAGGCGGCTACGATGCGTTCAGGGCCGCTGGGAGAGTTGGAGCTTCAGCTCCAGCTGGACCTGGGGCTGATTTAGGGTCCGGACGGTGGTGTGACGTCTTGCTTGGCTGACGCCAACCGCCGGCGTGGCCGCGGGTTGACTAACGCTGGCGTCTCTTCCAGAACAACACCGAGGGCCTCTGGGAGCTGCTGTACGGCGGATGCATCTACTGCACCGGCATCGTCTTCTTCAAGAGCGACGGCGTCATCCCCTTCGCCCACGCCATCTGGCACGTCTTTGTGGCGCTGGCGGCCGCCGTGCACTACTACGCCATCTGGAAGTATCTGTACACGCCGGCCAACCGCAGGCACACCTGCCGGGCCTGACCACGCCCCCCTCCGCTGCAGATCAAAGCACTTTTTCTTGTTTTTCCACGAGGAGGCGCCCGACCAGCCCGCCAGGTCACGTGACCTCAGCCAGCAAATGCGTCTCCACATTTCTCAGGTCCTCAGGTTCCGCCCCCTGCCGCCCGGCTCTTCTGAACAAAGCCCAGTTCGCCGTCGGCTTTCGGACCAGGACCCTGGCGACCCCCCGGACGTGGGCTCTGGTGCTCCGCCGTGTTTTTGCATTTTGTACCTTTGGTCACATGTTCGGCGCCTGAACCACTGTCTTTGTTTTGTAACCTTTGATCCCTCTGATGATCATGTGACCCGGCCGTTTATGGTGCTGAACCGGTTCCGATCCGCTTCTTTGTGACAATTAAAGCTGAAAGCAGAGAAAGAATCGGGATCCTTTCATTGGTCACTACAAAGAACAGACGGAGGCGGGACAGCAACCACCAGACGGCCGTCGCCATGGAAACCATGGTCACAGTGGGAGGGGGGCCCCGTGTCTGCCTGGTGGGAGGGACTGGAGCTGATCCGGGTTCGGGTTGACGGTTCCGGGAGGAGCCGCTGCAGAACGCTGCCGTCTGGGGCCGATGATCGCTCATCGGCTTCTTCCCGCCTCTGAGCCGCCGCCACCGGCGTTAGCGAGCCAGAGCGACGCCCGGCGGCTCCGAGGCGTCGGCGCGCCCTAGCCGGACCGCGCTACCCGCTAAAGCTGCTGCGATGTGAGGCTAATACAGCAGCCGGAGAGGACGCTTGCAGACAAAGATGCTAAAGACGCAGACAGACTGTCACACACACACACACACACACACACACACACACACACACACACCTTTGGATGGTCGACCACGTCTACGTTAGTTTCACCTACGTTTGCAACTTTGGGGCATCAGCGTAAATTCATGTTTGCGAGTGAAACAAAGGGCCGTTTGCTGCGGCGCTACGTAACCTTGCACATTCTCAGGGCTTAAAGTTCACCGTTTTTTGGTTTTTAACCTGTTTTGTGTCTTTACACCAGAATCAAAGCACGTTTGAATGTTTTTTTGATGTTTGGTTTCACCTTTTCCGCTTTAAAGTGATTTTAAACGCAGGTGTGTTTAGCCCCGCCCTCTTAACAGGCCGCTTCTCATTGGTGGACTCCTGAGTGGTCACGCCTGATTGGTCCACGTCAGCTGTTAAACGCAAACATTTGGGCGGAGTTTGTCAAACCAAAACAGCAGCGTGCGACGTCCCTCCTCCACCGGAACCTCGTCCTGTCGGACATCTTGAGCTGCGCCGTCGCAGCTCAAAAAGTTACACACCCAAAAGGGGGCGGGGCTTTTCAGAGGGGATCAAAGCGTTGCTCCTTCACCATCTCGCTCCCTGACTGCACGTTCTGTTTACAATCCCGGGTGTAGCGCCGACGGGGCGGTCTCGAACCCACGACCCCCCCGGGGGTGCAACAGCAAACGACAGGACATCAAAGACCACTATCTGCACTGCGTTTTGTTATATATCTATATTCTTTAATATTCTGGATCTGCTGTGCCTTTAAAATACACAATTTTAGGAAAAATACTGTACAAAAACGACCACGTAAAGGTTCATATAAACATCTCTCCTTTGATTGGTTTGGTCTGCCGTCAAACGGACGTTTGGGCGCAACCGCGTGGGACAACAGCCGCCGCTTTCCCCTCGTTTTTGTCGTCTTTTACATTCATACAGCCATCGCCAGACGGGGCAGACGCAGCGCCACCGCGCCAGGACGCCGCTTCCTCGCAGAGAAGCGCAAAGACTCGTCATGCTAGCGCAACAGGAGGATGGTACGAAGGGAAGGAAAACGGCGCCGGCGGCGGCTCGTCCTGGGAAAGGAAACCATGCTAAGAGCGGCTAAACCGTGACAGTGTCCAGAGTAGTGTTAATACTAACAATGATGTCAACAGAATACGTATATTTATATTTATATATATAAAAAACAACAATCTTCCATCTGAGAAATAAAAGGTAGATAAATACCAGGCGGAGCGACTTGAGAACGAGAGGAAACGTCAGGATTGTGACGGACGCTTTAGTGCAGCTGCAACTACCTTGACCCGGTTACAGAGGGGGCGGGGCGTGGGTGGGGCGGGGCCAGTGCGGGTGGGTGGGGCTCCAGGGTGGTTTTAGTCAGAGGGAATCAGCTGGAACTTAACTACTGCCTGGAAGCTAGTTAGCATGTCGCTAACACCGGAACCGAGGGAAGGTGGGCGGGGCTTGTAGGGGGAGGGGTCTGGGTCGGCTCAACAGTACAGATAGGCGGAGAGAAAAATAAAGACGAAGGACTGAAAATACCTGGGGGGAAGGAGGGGGCCGGGGGAGGGGCTAGCAAGGAGGAGCATTGTCCTTGGGACCGTCGGAGGCGGGGCCAGGGGCTCACAAGGGCCCGTGCCGGGCCTGGGTATTTGGCCAGAATGTTCTTGCAGCGGCCCAGCTCCTTCCTGATGTCGGCCACCTCCACCCGCAGGGCGGCGTTCTCCTTCTCCAGGAAGCTGGCCCGGATGGCGATCTGGTTCTCCTTCAGCCGCCGCGCGTCCCGCGACCGCTTGGCCGCCACGTTGTTCTTCCGGCGCCGGGCCCAGTACCGCTCGTCCTGGGGAGCAGAGACGGGTCAGGAGCAGGCAGGGGGGAGGCGGGGGTCGGACCGGACCGGAGCGGAGCCGGACCGGAGCGGAACCCGGCTGGAGCGGAACCAGAACCGGAACCGGGCCTCACCTTCATGTCCTCGGGGATGAAGACCTTGCGAGCCTTCTTGATCATGGGCTGCGGCTTCAGCTCCTCGGCGGAGAACTTGCGCTTGCGGGGGTCAAACATCTCCTGGCCCGGAACGCTGGACAGCGCCAGGTCCGCCGGGTCGGGCTCGTAGCTCAGGGGCACCTGGATGGACTCGGGGTCGATGGGGCTGGGCGTGTCCCGAGCTGAGGGCAGCCCTGGAAGGAAGAGCAGAGTGAGGAGGAGGAGGAGGAGGGGCGGAACGCTGCCTGCAGGTCCCGGCTCCGCCAGCAAGCGGCGCCGCCGCACCAGGAATGAGCAGCAGTCAGCTGATCCCAGATCAAAACAGCCTCATCTGTCGCATTTCAAAGCAACTTCCCTGAGTTTGAACAGTTTGGCCTTTAACTGAGGGTTGTCAGAGGTGAAGCAGCAGATTGGCTGGTTTCAGGGAGGAGGAGGAGCCAGCGGATAGCAGGAATGCTATCCAGCAACTAGCGCCTCGTAAAATCGGCCTGGGCGTTCTCACACGCTAACGTTAACTAGAGCGGCGTGCTGACGCTGGCCTGGCCCAACCGTCCACTCCAGCATTTCTGATGCTAATCCATCGCTAATCTGAGGCGGCGTCACCTCAAAGCGGCTTTAACGGCTAAAACTGCGACGCTGTCCGGTGCAGTCTGTCAGGACGCCGCAAATAACCAGCCGGCCCGCGGCTAATCGTCGCCAGTGGCGGCTAAACGCTGCTCTGGAAACCAGAGAAGAAGAAGTCGGTAAACAGCCTGCTTGAAGTGACAGCCAGCCAGATCACACCTGGCCTCAACCGTGCCTCGGCGTGTCCCTCCGCTGCTGAAAGTAGTCCCGTAAACTCCAACCCCCGGAGATAAAAGAGAAACGGTGACTTTGATCCCTTGGCCAGATGTCTGGAATGCTCCAGGAAGCCCCCCCAGGGCCCCGGGCCTCCCCCCCCCCCGGGGCCCCATCAGCAGCACACAGAGCGTCGTTAGCGATCCTCAACGTGAGGCCGTCACGCCGCCGGTGTTCAGCTCACCCCTGGAGGGAACGCCGCCACACACACCGCTGAGGTGACGGCGGCGTGCACGTGAGCCGAGCACGCCGCCGTCCACGTGACGCGTTGAGTACAGCCTGTGCTCAGAGTCCAGGGAGGGTTAGCGCCGAGTCCAGCCAGGGGAGGAGGGAGAGCACGCCTCTGAGCGAGCGAGCGAGCGTGCGTGTGTGTGTGTGTGCGTGTGTGTGTGTGTGTGTGTGTGTGTGGTGTTTTCATGCCGTGACACGCTCCTGTTTGCAGCTCCGTGCCGCACACGGTGCCAGCATGTGTCTGTCACATGGTTCAACACGCTAAGAGAAACCCCGCTGGGTTCACGTGACACACACACACACACACACACACACACACACACACACACACACAACACACACACACACACACACACACACACACACACAGAGTGTTGTGTTCAGGAGCTTCTGTCCTTTTTCTACAGTGTTTCTGCGCGGCGACGCTAGGTTAGCTGGTTTGTTTAGCGTTTGTGCTTCAACGCTGATTGGGCGCTAGGCGCTAGCCCGTCCGCCCAGACGGTTACAGTCACACCAGAATCCCTTTCATCTGTCCCCTTTGATCGTCGGTGCGGCGCCGGTCTCGTCAAGCGCGCCTTCCTCCACCAGTCCTCCGTGTTGACAGAGATGCAACAGTGCGTCGCCATGACAACCAGAACAACAGGCACCGACATCCTTCCTGTTAGGCTGATTTTGATCGGAACGTTCGTTGCTGGGCAGCGACACAGAAGCAGGTTCAGCGTAAAACCAGCAACTGTTACCACTCAACCAACAAGCTAACGCTAACGGCTCCAAAGTTAGTGGTTCTCGCTACCTGAACTTTTTCTCCAACGTTCTGCTGCTGGAACAGTGTCATTTCCCCGCTGTGGGACGAATAAAGTTCTATTCTATTCTATTCTATTCTACCTAGAGCTAGCTATATCCTAGCCGGTTCGCCTGTTGTGGTCGAGCCGTTTTTCGTTTACGCTTTACGCCTTCAAACACGATGCAAGCCCCGCCCCCAGGGTACTAGCCTGGTCTTTACTGCGACGGTTTCTGCTTCCTGGAGGAGAAAACCGGCTCTTATGTAACAGCGGGAAGACTCAAAACCCGGGTCTGTTGACTCCGGTTTCTCCCTCCGCAGAAACCGGACTTTGTTTCTGGTTCCGACCCGCGGCGCCGCCGCTTCGTGCACCAGAGCCCGAGGCCCAGCTCTGGAAGCCAGAACTCTGACTGACGCGCCGTGCGAGGGGGGCGGGTTCAAGGTTCTCTGCGCTGAAGTCAGGCTGTTGCTAGTCTGTCCACGAATGCCCCCCCCAACACGGAGCGTTGCCTAGGCAACCCCAGCAGGGTCAGGTGACCCAAGTGGCCTCTGAGAACCACCAGCAGGACGCCAATGTTCTTTTGGAGCGTCTTCCTGCGACCGCACCCGCTGCGACCGTTGCAGCTGAAGGTCCTGAAGCCCCAGGAACTGGAACCAGTGCAACCCTCCGGCGTCAACTGTAGGCAGCTGTAGCACGGCGCTAACAGCGCTAAACGCTAACCCACAGCGACCAACAAACAGTTGGTGAGCGCAGGAGCCAATCAGGAGGCGGCCTCGCGTCCTAATCTGGACTCCAAAGTCCAGCTCAAGGCGGTAAAGACGGCGTCACATGACCATCAACCAGGCGAAACCTGCGGGAACCCCGCAAACGTGTCCCGTGGCGGCGCTTGAAAGGTGTGTGTGGGTGTGGGTGTGTGTGTGCGCGTGGCCGGCCCCCACGCGTCCCCCAGGTGCTGGGCTGTCCTACCTGCTAGGGGGGGGCTGTGCAGGCAGCTCTGCGGCGCCATGCCCGTGTGCACCGAGCTGGTGGCGCGGCTGCTCAGGTCCACCACGGACGGGGTCGGCGGTGCGGGCGGGCTGGGCGCGGGCGCCTGCGCTTGCTGCGGCGGCGCCTGCACGGCCTGGGGGTTCTGGTCGCTCTGGGCCGTGCTGGCGGGGATGCCGTTCTCCGACAGGAACTCCTCCAGGTCCATGTACTCCAGCTGGAAGTTGTCGGCGTCGTACGGCAGCGTCTTGTCCCAGAGGGTCGGGCCCAGGAAGGCCGACTGGGGGTGGCTGACAGCGCTGCTCTCGTCCTCCAGCTTCTTTCCTTTGTCCTTTTCTTTGCAGAATCCTGAAAGGTGTTTGCAGACGGCGTGAACCACTTCTCAAGGTCAAAAGGTCAGCGTGAGGGTTAGTGAAGCACGCTGGGCCTGAGGTTCTGGATTTAGAGCTCTTTTCCACTTCCTCCCATGTTAAAAGCTCAGCTGACCAGAAACATCATTGTTTCATTAGTCTTCATCTCGACTGAGAAATCCCTGATATATATATATATTTTTTTTAATTCAGTGATCCTCATGAACAGAAAACTGTTTCCGGTACTCGGCGGCCAAACATGCGGCAGAACCGCGCCCCCTATCGGCGGCCCTCGGTATTACTAATACAAAGACGAGGGTTTAAAGGTTATGGACGTCACGCAACGCTAAAAACAGCTCCGAAGCAATAAAAACGGGCCATCATCACTGCTAATATCCCACGTTAAATTGGTAACATTTGTTAAAATGCACTTTTAAGAACGACATATTGTGAGTTTTCGTAAAAAGTCGTTCGAGACAACCATCGCACCGCGTTACCGATCTTTGTACACCTGCTGTTCGCACGTTTACGATTGATTCGCGAACTACGATCGTGAAATAAAGACAAAGGTTCACTCTGCGTGGACATGCACGTCCACGGAGCCGGGTCAAGTTTAAACGCCTACCTTCTTCATGGTGGAAGGGCAGCTTCAGCGGGTTTTCCAGCAGGGATTTCAGCACGCCGTGGGTCGGCGGCAGGAAACTTGGGTTGACAGCAAGAGGTCTGGCCATTTTCTCCATGGTTCTTCAAGGGCGACTGGAGAGCCGAGCTGGCGGAGACGACGTCGACGGTCCCCCGGGGAAGAGCAGGCGAACAGACTCCCGAGTGGCGGGGAAGCGGAAAGACACACGCCCGCGTTTCAGCGAGTGCGCACAGCAGGACGCTCGGCGGCTCTGGCTCCGCCGTCGACGCTCGCTGGCAAATAGCCGCGAGAGGAGGCGCACGGCGGCGGGCGGGGCGGAGGAGCCGCCGCACTCCTCCGTCCATGTGCGGAGACGGCGGCTGCTGACGTCACGGCCGCCGGAGGGCGCGAACCCGGGCGGCGGGGCGTTCGCGGGCGTCGGAAAGCGTCCTTTCGGCCCATGGCGCCTTCAAGGGCTGTGGGAAAAATGGGAAACGACACTGGAAACGGAAAATATATAACGAGACGCAGATGTTACCCGGAGGAATGGCGCTAGGATGCTTCCAAGAGAGGGAAAGACGTTAGGAAAACTGGTTTTTCCGGATGTGAAAAGGTGTGGAAGCACAGGACATCTGGAGGAGGAGAGCAGGAGAGGAACCTCTTCCTCTCCTCTTTCACCCTCCCCTCCTCCACCGCGTCCTCCCCTATTATCGTTCACCTCTGCTCGTCTACCTCCTCCCCTTATCTCTTTTCCTCCTCCTCATTCCTCTCCTCTCCTCTCTTCTTCTCCTCCTCCTCCCTTCTTCCCGCTCCTCCCCTCCCCTTCTTCTCCTCTTCTTCTCCTCCTCCCCTCCTTCTCCTCTCCTCTTCTCCGTCCCCCCTTCTTCTCCTTCTCCTCTCCTCTTCTCCCCCTCCTCCTCTCCTCCTCCCCTCCCCCTCTGATGTAATCCCACCGTCCTGTCATGTGATGCAGCTGTTGTTGGGCCACAGTGGTCTCCTGGTTGCCGTGGTGACGGAGGAGGCTGTGGAGCTGGAGGCTGACCTACTTCCAGACTCCGTCTCCTCACACGGAACCGCTGCTTCCAGCCTCGGAGCTGCTGACTCGAGGTTTCGCAGCCTCGCCCCACTTTTTGCTTCCTCCATTTCCATGACGACCGCATTTCAAATCAGTCGAGGAAAACCGGCTTTCATCTGCTGGGACCCTCTGAGATCAGCGGCGATGCCTGGAAGCATCGGTCAGGGGTCGGAGGTCAGCGCTCAGGCTCGCTGCTGTGAACAGCGCAGCGTCGTCAGCGTAGAGGCGGAGAGACGCGTTTCTCTGGAAACGGAAGCGGGACACAGTCGGAGCCCTGAGGGATCCCACAGACCTCCCGCAGCCCTTCCTGATCGTAAAAGGTGTTTGCTGAACAAAAAAGAGCTAACGCTAGCTAGCCCCCCCAGGGGAGTCTCATTCCTTACTGGCTGTTTTTATCGTCTGATTCCAAATGAGATTCCGGATCTCTGACTGGAGCAGGAACGGAGAACAGGAGGAATGTGTTAGGGATGGTGTTCCGTTGTTTCGGGGCATTTGCAAACAGGAAGGCTAGTGTTGTCGTAGCACATTAGCGCCGTCTGCTTAGCTTAGCCCGTGGAAGAGTTCCGATTAGCCTCCCCGGTTACGTAACATCACATATGTGAACAGGCATGCTAATATGAACGTTAGCCGTTCTCTTTAGCGACGCCGTTCCCGTTTTGGCCCGTTGAGGCACAACCGGTCAACATTTGGTAAAAAGTAGAAGAAAAACGTCCGAACGAGCCGACAGAATGATGATGATGATCAGCTGAACCCAGATCAGCCGGCGAGGCAGAAAGGGTGACTGAGCGGCAGAAGAAGGAGCGAGTGTGTGTTTGTGTGTGTGTGTGTGTGTGTGTGTGTGTTGGGGCAGCAACTTGTTGCCCAAAAATTGAAGGTTCTGACAAACTTGGGTTTGTATTGGTGCCGCTAACTGGGTCAAGACCATGTCCCCCGCTAGCACGCTAACACAGAGAACATCAGAACTAAGGGGAGGGGCTATCAAATTAGCTCGATTTGATATGGGATAATCCAGCAGAGCCGCGGCGCTAAAACCGCAGCTTTGACATGACGTCGAACGCGCGAACCAAACCGCTGCGGTTACGTAACAGCAGCTATTTGTCGTCGCCGCGCTGACACGTCAGGTTGGGTCAGCTGACAGGAATGTGGATCGACTGCACAGACGGCTAACTTTTTCACACGAAACAGACGCGGCGTCTGGGGTCACGTGACCGACAACGCCAGCGTTGCAGCCCAAACGTGACCAAGAGCTTTAGCCTAAAAGTCGTAGCCTGGAGCGTTCATTAGCATCTGTTTGGCTTCAACCTCGCTCAGGTCGGCGCTGAGGCGGTTCCTGCTACGTTAGCCAGTTAGCGGCTCGAGGCCTGAAGGGCTGCCATTTGCTGCTTCAGCCTCTGCAGAAGCAGCTTTTTCCGTCTCTTCTCGCCAGCAGCGGAGAGATGTTGAGGCGCAGCGTTGCTCATCGCCGCCGCCCACGTGCCGCATTAAGCGCTGCCGTCCCCGCGCTCGCTGCCGTTCACCAGGAGCCCACACACGCGCAGGGCCGCAGGTGAGCTGCACAGATATTTCTGGATGCTGCTCTCTGTGAAGCTGATTTGTTTTTAGAGTGTAGGAGGCTTCGGCGCGTTTCACCTGCACGCTAACGTGCTAAGCTAAGCTTTTATTGGAGGCGCCAGGACTGGCGGTGCCGTTTCCACGCTCGGACTCATCGCGCTGTGGTCGCCGTGGCAACCAGCTCTGCAGCTGCGGCCAAACAACCTTGATCAGCTGGGTGTAAACGCGGCGTCAGAACCCAACAGGAAGCTCACACGGTCACGCCCGGTGACCTCTGCACCGCCATTCCGCTAGCTTTCGCTAGCTTCACCGCGGCCAGAAAAAGCAGTCCTCCCAGCAGGATCGCAACTGGCAGTGTGTGTGTGTGTGTGTGTGTGAGAACTAAAGTCCTCATTCTACTAGCAAAGTGAGGACATTTTGGTTGGTCCTCACAGGTTGAGGTCTAGCGGGCCAGCGGTTTAGGTCAGGGGTCAAAGGTCAGGGGTCAGGTTTAGGGCCTGGGTAAGACAATATGTCTGTGGAAGTCCTTACAAATATAGAACAAGGATGTGTGTGTGTGTGTGTGTGTGTGTGTGTTCATGATCCTGAGAAATAAACATGTGTTCCTGAAGCCTGCTCACACACACACACACACACACACACACACTCCTGCTGCTCTGCTGGCTCACATGCTGTCAGCGTGGACACACACGTTTCCCAGCACATGCTCTCGTCTCCTGGACTCTTCACGTTGACCAACAGAACCTTCTGACCGTTGCCACGGTTACCGGACCAGAACCAGCAGCACCAGCGGAACCGCCCGGACATCAAAGGACGCCACTTTGATTTAGCCTCCTCCAGGACTCGGAGCGTGAAGGAGCCGGACCGGATCCTCATTACCGGACCTCCGTCTGCTCCGGTTCTGGACTCCCGGGCCGAGGTCGTCGGCGTCGCCCTGGTAACGGACCCGGAGCCGGTCGACCTGCGCACTGTTGCAGAAACACTGCCAACCATTAGCATCGTTAGCTCAAGCACTGAGGCTAACAGAAGGTGACAGAGGTCTGAGTTTGGGTCAGACCTGATGATTTCCAGGGTTTGGACCCGTAATGATCCGTCTGATCGGTCCAGATCCTCATCCAGAGGGCTAATCTGGGACTCTTGCTCCACGCTGATGTGTCCCAGTTCTTGCCTGGTTCTGGCCCGGTTCTGGCCTGGTTCTGGTCCGGTTCTGGTCTGGTTCTGGCCCAGTTCTGGCCCGGTTCTGGCCCTGGGTTTCTCTCTCCTGCTCTGTCTTCACCCTGCTGAACTAAAACTCTGGATCTCGGGTCCAAACGTCCCCGTGTTCCGAGCGCCGTTGCCGCGGTAACAGGCTGCCTCCACCTGAGCGGGGCACGCAGGCAGACGTGCGTGTGCGCGTGCCTCACATCTGGAGCCGCTGGGCCTCACCGGGGTGAGGCGGAGTCGTGGCGAAGACACGTGGCGCCCGGCAGGGCGACCTGGCGCCCGCACGCCGCTGCAGCGTGAGGAGGAGGCTGCCTGTTGCTAGGCAACAGCAGATGATGCTCTCGGCGCTGAGCTGGTGGTGCACGCGGAGCCGCAGGCCGCCGAGGGAGTCTGACTCCGCCCTCCGACCGACATGGAGGAACCAAAGTTGCTTTCATCTGATCGAGCCAGCAGCCAATTAGCCGCCCGCATTGATTTATTCAAAGCTAATTAGCAGCTAAACCAGATCGACCATCTAATCTTGGAAATCTGTCACTGATCAAAGCAGCAGAAGCAGCTATGGTGCAACTGGACACCAGCTCCCAGGCTAGCTGCTAACGTGCTACTGGGCTAGCTGCTAACGTGCTACCAGGCTGTATCCATGTGAAATGTCAAAATCCTAAAACCCATTTCTCCCAGGTTTCCTCAAAGCTTCTGGCAGAGCTTCAAAGAAAAGTCCGATTTTGCTTCCTTGGTGTAACGCAATGTAACGCTAATGTAATCCTTTTGTGGATCTTCATGTTCCATACATTTTTAGGATGTTCCGGCTACGTTTTGTTCTGTTTCATCCTTCTGTTGTTCATTGGGAACATTCAGGCCATGTGGGCGAAACACACACACACACGCGCACACACACACCTGACAGGTGAAGCGGTTTTACCATCAGCAGCGGTGATTCCTGTAAACGATTCCTCACCAGGAAACGGTGGAACCCTGGTTTTCCTGAGTCCGTCTGTCATCTGCGACAGCGACATCAAAGGTCGTCAGAAACAGCAGGAAGCCGGTTTGTTAGCCGCCGTCACGCTAACGTCACCTGACAAAAGAGGGAAAAGGGTCAGAACGCAGCAGGGACAGAAGAACGAGGGCACGGTGACGGTTCCACGCCGGAACGTTCCGGTTCCACCAAAAACACCAGGCGCTAGCTGGTGTTAGCATGAGCATTAGCACATGTTGACACTCATTCATTTGTGTTGGAATCCTGCAGATGTCAAGTTTTGGGTATTTCTCTGTGTTTCTCTGTGTTGTTTTGGAGTTTTTCGGGCCTCAATCTGTCCAAAACTCAACAGGAAGAGCATCGGTCGCACCGCGGCCCAAGTCCTGGCGGTTGCGTAACCAGCTCTGCATTCCAGGTAGGATCCTGGTCCGGCTTAAAGGCGTGAGGCCCCGGAGCCTCGGGGCCCCGGGGCCGCGCCAACGCCGGGCTGCACTCTGGCACCAGTTCATCCCGCTGCAGCTCTCCTGTCGCTCGTCTTGGCGTTTACGCCGGGCGGCGACCCCGTGACCCCTGGCTTGTTGGTGTGGCCGGAGCAGCCCCCCCCTCGCCGGGGTGTGTTCCTCTGTCTTTGTGCGCTGCGCACCGCCGGCTGGCTGCGTGTCACCGAGATCAGTCAAGAACCCTCACACACCATCATTCCAGTTGCTGAATAATACAAAGCAAACACTGACCTACTTTCAGACAGGGAACAAGCTCTGCGGAACACCCGGAGCGGAGCCCGCGCCGGAGCTGGACCGAGGAGGAGCCCGGCGAAGGAGGAAGCCTCCAGCAATTGGCTCATCCAACCGGGGAGGGGCGTGGCTCGGGAGGCAGCACACATGGCAGGGCATGTGACTGGGGAGTCCGCTCCGCCCCCTCTGAGGCTCCGGCGCCGGGTCTTGGCTCCTCCTTCAGATGTGATTAAAGCGGCCGCGGCGGAACCCGGAGGAGCCCCCGTCCTGGAGGCCTCTCCGGAGCAGGAATGTGGGCCTCAGGAACGGGGCCTCGCGTGTGCCGTCCCGGTCCACATTCCTGCTCCCCCTCCCTCCCGCCGGGTCGCACCAGGAGTCCAGTTCCGCAGGTTCCTGGCTGGTTCCCATCCAGGGGCCCGTGGACACTCTGTCCACACGGGCGGTAAAAATAGACCAGTGCTCACACCAGTGGCTCCCAGCGACACCAGTCTGGGCTGGGAGGAGAGCAGCCGGAGGAGAGAGAAGATCCGCTCAGACTCAAACCTTCCATAATTCAGATCAGGATCTTATTTGTTCTAATCTGACCTTTGGCCTGGGCTGATGCTACATTAGCAACGCGGCGCTCAGCAACATCAGTTTGTCTGGCAGCAGCTAACCACACTTTTAAACACCGAAACGGCGACACCTGGTGGACAAACGAGCGCTAAAACTTTTATTATGCTAGCTTAGCATCTGTTAGCTCAGGACCTGCAACTAGAACAGCAGCTAGCATCAGTGAGCAATGAGCAGCCGCCGTCGCTGAGAGGCTAAACCTGAGACCGACCAGGGATGGTTTCTAAGCCTGACAGCTTCTGAAATCAGGACACACACACACACACACACACACACACACACACACAGAGTGTGATGCAACAAGTTGCCATAGCAACACAGACAAAAGGGAGAGAAACATCCAAGAGAAGATTCTACGTGTTGGTAGCAGGCTAGCGTTAGCCTCCAGATTCACATCTTCTTTTGTCGTTTGTTTTTCGTTTTTGCTGAAATTGATCAAATCTGAGGCTCTGCTGCTCAGCGCTGCCCCCCGCGGCTTCCGGCGGAACTGCAGGAAAACACAAACAAGGAGGCGCTAACAAACAAAAGCCGCCGTTTTATTTTTTTTGTTACTGTTAAAAACTCGACGCCAGACAGAAACGGGGGTTGTAGCGACGCGACCTCTGCGGCTTAGAGCTCGCTCCACTTGCGCCTTTGGTGATGAGGCGTTTCCATGGAAACCAGAACAGTCTCCGTCTCAGAGTGACGCTGTCCAACCAAGGAGGTCGGCGCCGCTAAATTACCTTCAGGAAGCTTTCAGAGGCCTTGGTGAAGAAGACATACAAAAGCGTTTGTTAGCATTAGCACTAGCGTGGAGCTACTCAGTGGCTGCAATCATTTTCCCACAAACTTGTTAAGTTAGGATCTATTTGGTTTTTGCTAACTAGCAATGCAATTAGCACACTAATGCTACAAGGGTGTGAATCCGGCTTTGCTCATGGAGGCAAAAGTTGTAAATAAAACAGCTCCAACAAGAATGTCAGGATTGACCGTTAGCTCGATCCAGGATGAGTCGATACTGACCTTCTTGCTAACCCAGCCAAGCTAATTAGTCATTTTCGTTAGCATGGTCGTGTTTATCTGTACTGAGACCATCGCCACGCTAACTTCATCAGAAGCTAGCTAGCAGTTTGACTTTCAGCACGTCGGCGGCCATGTTTTTCCCATGACGTCACAAACGAAGCGTTGCCATGACAGCGCGTCCTCCTGCCGCCATCAGGCCGCCACACGGCCTCACGGCTCTCCTGAACCATGTTAGCGCTGCTCCAGCACCATCATGTGAGGGTTCATCCGGCCAAGCAACAAAGGAAATTTCTCTTTGAATCTGCAAAAACATGAAAGTTCCGGGAAAAGATGTCGGAATTCCCAGAACTTCCTGGTCCCCTGACGGATCTGGCGTCATCCGGCTGGAACTGTGTCCCGTATCTCATCTATGAGTTAATATTACATTTAAATGGGGATAAAGGTCACCTGGGGGCGTGATTATGGATTATAAACATATTTAGTATTTTGTTGTCAAGTTGAAGGAAATAAACTTTTAATTCTGCATTTTTGACGCAACACTGACCCACCGCGGCCAGTGGCGGTACTGCAGCCGCTCCAGACCTGACGATCTGGTCACCTGACGAGCTGGTCACCTGATGACCATCAGCGTGTTTGAGGATTTGAGGTGATTTGAGCTTTAAGGTCTTTGATGTCTGGAGGAAACCGTCCTCTCGGTCCTGCTCCTAAAGTTTTAAAATCACCTTTAATGTTTTGTGCTCAGGAGTCAGATGGTAAAACGTGTCAGATTAGTTGTAAAACAAGCTGCTGGTCACGCCCACAGCGCCCCCGGAGGCGGAACCCGGAACTGCACACTAATCTGCCCCTAAAGGAG
Organism: Tetraodon nigroviridis; assembly: GCA_000180735.1. NCBI lineage: Eukaryota > Metazoa > Chordata > Actinopteri > Tetraodontiformes > Tetraodontidae > Tetraodon > Tetraodon nigroviridis. The sequence goes on along the minus strand of CAAE01014679.1, from coordinate 164,139 downwards.
GACAAAAACGGGCTTTAAATTAATTTATTTTAAAAAAGCATCTTCCACTGAAGCAGGACGTTAGGGTTCTCCTTTTGCTATCGTTTGGAACGTGTACGATCGGAACCTCGCCGGGGCGGTAAAAGAACCAAGCCAAGGTGTGTGTGGGGAGGTGTGCGTGTGTGTGTGTGTGTGTGTGTGGGGGGGGGGGGTCTGCCAACGTCACAAAGTCAACACAGCCGAGGAAGAAGAGGAGGAAGGTGGGGAAGAATGAAAAAAGGGCAGGAAAACACAATCCTTGAAGCAAGTGCAGGTGTGTTTGTGGAGTCTGGTGGGTTGGGGGCGGGGCCAGGGGGGGTCATGCAGGGTCAACATCAGGGTCAACGTCTGGGGCGACGCTGCTCCTCTGTCAGCCAGCCGTTTCTGCGGCAACGAGGGGGAACAGGAACCAAATGCTCGCCGCTTCCTTTGGTCTGACTCATCCTGATGTCAAAATACTGCACCCAGGCCGCAACCAGGGGGCGGGGCTGGCCGGGGAGGGGCGGGGCAAGCGGCTAGCTGCCAGAGGTCAGGAATATTGACCGAAGAGGGTCAGCGCGTTCTGCCGAGGTGTCCTATCTGCTCTGAGGTAGATGCGGCAGAAAGGCGGCACCCGCAACCGGGCTGACTCCGCCCCTCCCCCAGGAGGCGGAGCGGATCTTAAAGGCGTCTTGTGGGCGTGGCTTCAGAGGGGCAGCTCGCCACAGGTTCATCTTCAGAGAGAGGAAGGTCTCTGTTTGGCACCTGGGAGGAAGAGGAGAAACAAACTGAAGGACAGAGAGGAAGAGGAGGAGCAGGAGGAGGAGCAGGAGGAGGGTCCTAGTTGACGTGACTTCCCGGGTCGCTGGCAGAGTCTGGGTCGGGGGGCTGTGGCGGCCCTCGGCCTCGGCTCTGATGCGCTTGGCGTCGGGCTGGCCGCCGCCCTGCTGCTCCTCGCTCTGCCGTTTGGTGGGGAGCGACGCCGAGGCGGAGGCGTGGGCCGCCAGCAGGTGGAGCGGGCTCGCTACCGCTGCGGGAGAAGCGGAGGGAAAGGGGGCGGAGTTAGCAGAAGAAGCGGCGCCTGGCCCGGGAGGAGCCCGTCCCACCCCCCAGGAAGTGTGTGCTCACCGGCGCCGGACGGGCCCTGCAGGGCGGCGGCCACGCCGTGGGTCCCGTTCTGCGTGATGGCCTTGACGGGGAGCTGGTGCTGGCCCAGCGGCGCCGGCTGCAGGATGGTGAGCGTGGGCAGGGAGGCGCCCGATTGGCTGCTCTGGATGACGCGGCTGGAGGTGATGGTGGGAACCGCCTCCACTTTGACTGAGGAGGAGGAGACGGGAGGAAGGACGGAGGGGTCAGACCCGCGGTCGGCCGGCGGCTTCGCCTGCCGCGCGGCGGACTGACCTTTGACCTCTTTGTGCTCGCCGTTCTCCTGCAGCTCGGCCTTGCCGATGACGGCGGGGGGCGGAGCGATGACGCCGGGGCTCAGCGAGCCCGCCGGGATCTGCTGCAGCACGTGGACCGTCTGCACGGCGGGCTGCGGCGTGCCGGCGCTCACGGGCGAGGCCATGGCGTAGGTCACAGGCTTGATGGTGGGAGGTAGCGAGCGCTGCACCGCGATGAGCACCGGCTGGCCGCCCACGGGGGACCCTGCCACACAGGCGCCGTTACAGCGCCGCCTGAGGGCCGGCGGGGGCCGGGCGGCGCCAGCTGGGGGCCTACCTGGGGCGGTGTGTGCGAGGCGGGCTTCCTGGATGACCGCCAGCTTGGGCTGGAGCGCGGGGGCGGAGCCGGCGACGGGGGCGCTGGTGGCGGTGGGCGTGGAGGCGGAGCTGGTCTCCAGCTCCAGCGGCACCGGCGAGCCCTCCCGCGAGAGGCTGTCGGGCGTCTGCACGCCGCTGGAGTGGGCCGAGAGCACGCCCGAGTGGTTGGGGGAGGCCGGGGCGCTCCTGGGGGGTCAGAGGTCACAGGTCAGTCCCTTAAAGGGGCTCAGACGGGCCCGCCCACCCGCGCTCACCTGGAGGACAGGGGTCCGTGGGGGGTCCGGAAGCAGGGGCCGCCCCGCGGCCGCCGCTTCCTGAAGGCCTGCTCGATGAGCTTGGCCTCGGACGCCGGGTCGATCCTCCAGAAGGAGCCTTTGCCCGGCTCCTCCTGCGAACGCGCCACCTTGATGAAGTAGCGGTTCAGCGACAGGTTGTGGCGGATGGAGTTCTGCCGGAGAGAAGCTGGCTTCAGTCTGAGCCGGGCCAGGCCCCGCCCAGGCCCCGTTCAGAACCCGCCCGGGACCCTAGCCCAGGACCCTAACCCACGACCCCACCCTGACCCCGCCCTGACCCACCTGCCAGCCCTTGTCGGCGGTGCGGTAGTAGGGGTAGTTCTTGGTGATGTGGTTGTAGATGCCGTTGAGCGTCAGCTGCTTGTCGGTTGCCAGGGCGATGGCCTGGACGATCAGCTGAGCGTACGAGTACGGCGGCTTGGAGTCGTCCTGGTGGGACACGGCGGTTAGAACCGTCCTTTAACTCAGGTCGGCGTTTCTGTCACTGCCTCAGCGGCTGATGCGTCACCAAAGACGTGAGGAAAAGATCAAAGAACTACACGAAACTAAGAGAAATCAAAGAGCAATGTGACTACTGCAAGATGCAGCGAGGCTAGCACGTTAGCACGACGCTGCTGCCACAGCAGCTCCAAAACAAACATCTGGCCTCTGCTGATGCTAAGCTAACAGTAGTTAGCAGCAGTTAGCAGAAACCAGATGATTTAGAGAACGGCTAGCTAACGCTCTGTAGCTCTGTGCAAAGGCTGGTTCACTACTTTAACCAATGTGGCAGCTAATCAGCTAGCTAGCACATTCTCCCAACTCAGCTGTTTTGCTAAATTATAATATAATAATAATCTGGGGAAAATCAGGTGCTAAAGCTTGAGCTTTAGCTAGTTCCTTTAAGCGGGTCCGTTTAAGTAGCGCTGGAGCCTGGTTTGCTGTGACTTTGAGCACCTTTAACCAAACCACAACGCCGCGGAGGCTTTAGCTAGCAGGTGCTAGCTGGGCGGAGGGCTAACGGAGGTGGACGCCTCCCGCGGACGCCCCTCACCTTCGGGCTGTCGCCCCCGGAGGCGTCCTTGTCGTTGTCCGGCTGCGAGTTGTCGCTGAGCAGCTGCAGCTCTGCGGAGCTGACCACGCGGCCCGCCATCCTGTAGCCGGACGAGCCGGCGCCTCGCGGGCTGGAGGGACACGAGTTGGCGGCGCTGCGGGGAAACAGACGGCACGGTTGGAGGAAGCGGCTGCCTCTGGAGGAACCTCCCGTCCTCCAGCAGCAGCAGCACCCACCTGATGGTCCCGGTGGGCGACGGCAGCGGGCTCATGAGGTGGGCGATGTTGTCTGGAATGTTGATGGTCAGGGGGGAGATCTGCGGCTGCACCGCCTTCACCGGAGACTCCGAGCTTCTCGCTTCACCTTCTTGCTGCTGGACAGAGCCGTGAAGGTGATCTTGATGTTGGTGCTGGGAAACCTGAAGGTGCACCTGGAGGAGGAGAACAGGGTCAGGAGGAGGAGGAACCAGGCCACCGCGACACCTCGGAAGACCTGGACTTCCTCCCGAAACCTCCAAGCAACAAACAAGATGGCTGCAAACTTCCAGCCCCCCGGAACACACAAAGAATGTCAACAAAGAAGAAGAAGAGCGAGAGGACAAAGGGGGAGGGAGCGCCGCGGCCTCCCTGTGAGGTCTGCTGACATCAGCGCAGAGGAATCCCTGGACCACCAGGGCCAGGAGGAGGCCGCCGCGGCCCCAGGATTCCGGAGCCCCGACAGGCTGGAACACGTCGCTCCAAAGTCGGCCGGGGCCTCGGGTTGCGGTGTGGGCATGGGCGGTCCCACCTGGACACAGGTGACCACCAGCCTCGACCGCCTCAGATCAAAGCAGAGCCACAACATCAGCACGTGCGGTCATCAGGGGGCCCCTTTTCAGGGATGATTGACTCCGAACCACAGGAATAAACTGTCCTCGAGTTCATCAATGATCCGCGTGTTCGGTGATCAAAGTTTCGCTTCTACTGAATTTAATCTGCAGCCGCACGTGCACGGACTCCATCCGAGTAAATAATTACCGGAAGTCTTCAGGTGAACTTTGGAAAGTCAAATGTCGCTGTTTGCTGCACAAAATGGCTTCAGCCGACCAACCTGGGCCACCTCCGGGTGGAGCCGAGCTCGCGCTCCGCATCTGGCTCGAGAAGCCAGCCGGCACCGGTGCGCGAGGCCGGGGCCAAAGGTCCCGCCGCGCCGCCAGGGCGGGACCGGCGCGTTTGTTTTACGTTTCGGGTCGGCGGCTGCTCCATTCACAACTCCGCCGAAGCTAAAGCTAACCGCTAGCTCACATGTCGGCGTGACGGCCACGAGCAATGTTTACGCCGTCGCGCGGAAACCTGCGTGTGCGCGAGAAGCAGCCTTCTGTCAACAAGGACCGCGGCTAACTTTAGCGGAGCTCCCCCGACACCAGCCCAGCCTGGCGGCTAATGCTAGCGCGGACGCGGCCAAGGCTGGAGGCTAAACAACACGCATGCTAACAAAAATGTCAACAAAGAAAATGGCACTTGGGAGCAGCAGGATGACCTCCTGCTAACAGGCTAAAACACGTGGTCTGCTCAGCCTGACCAGACCAGCCCGATGTTTGTCATCTCTGGCGTTAGCCCGATGCTAGCGCTAACGTCCACATGTTCGCCGACAGGGGAAACTCACATTCGCGGCAGCTGCAGAGGAGGGGCGCCCCGTCGGAGGAACACTCCGTCCACAAACACGCCGTTCTTGCCCAGACAGCGCAGGTAGAAGTCCCCGCCGCCCGCGCCGTCGTCGCTGGCGGTGAATATCTCCAGGTGTCTCCGCGAGATGAAGCTGGAGTGGCCCATACTCACGTCCACCGAGCCCTGGGACGAGTTCCTGCCGATAGTCACCGAACGCTTCTTCATCATGTACTCGAACTCGCGGCCCTCGAGCCGGGCGACCGGCCCGGACGACCCGCTGGCGACGGCCATGCTCCCTTCAAACCTCCGCGCGTCGAAATATCGGAAGGGAATTCAGCGGGGCAGCCGCGCCGGAGTGTGGCCCTTCAGGCTGGGGCGAAGCGGCGAGACGGGCATCAAATACAAAACAGGAATTTCGGGCGAACATGCGAGGCCAGGACGGCGGCTCCGACCCACCGCCGAGAGAAAGAAGAGCGGGGGAGCCAACCGGAGGCGCCGGCCGGCGACTGACGGCGCGCTGCGCCAATCAGGGCACGGCAGTTCCGCGGCTGCGACCAATCGCTGCTGCGAATGAGCCCGAGGACACGTTCAAGGGCGGTTGGTGCGTAGCGGAACGCGCGGACGCTGCCGGAGGGAAGCAAGAGGCGGAGGCCGCCTTCCGGAGTGGAGCGGAGTGGTCGACGACCCCGCACGCGGCGGAGGCGAATTCCGGACTCCCTGCGACTTTCTGACGGCGTGAAGCAGTCTCAGGCGCCCGTCGCGTTACAAACGGCGGAACAGACGAACACGCGCGTCTCCGCTGAAGCCAGCCGGCTGGTTTTACTCCTCCCATCACGGTCCTCCTGCTCCCGTGGAAAGTCCAGGCCGGGTTTGTCGGGTTTCCAGCTGCTGCGGCATCTTCAAAACGCCGCTCTTTGATTTGACACCGATTCATCCCGCGACTGTTGGGGCGCTTCTCTGACATCTGCAGAACTCTCGTACGTAAACACAGAGCGCGCGCGCGCGCGAGTGCGCGCACGGCCAAAGGACACCTGTGCTCAGGTGTGAAGTCATCATCAGGTCTTCATCCTTGTCCTGAGGTCACCTGTGAGGAAAACACACCTCCAGAAGGGCCTCCATTAAAGCGTGGCTGCAACCTAAAACCGATTTTGGACATTCCAACAAGTGCTGCTAGCCTGTATCAGGCTAACTAGCTTAGCATAATACAACAACCTGAAAACAGCCAGGCGCCCACATCATTTTCAAAAGCAAAGTATTTTTATTTGACAAGATTGCAAAAGGGCGAAACCCGGGCGGAGCGACAACCTGCAGCGGGGCTTCCGGGCCGCTGGGGGGCGCCACGCCCCGCCTCATCCCTGCAGGTGACGTCATGAGCAGCAGACAGTTGAAGCCCTCGGAGGGTGGAGAGCTTCATCAGCTGGAGGCGCCATCAGATGATGAATGAGTGCCTCAAACGGCCATTGATTTCTCCCAACAACAGGTTTCCTTTTAATCAAAGGCGCATCAGGATAAAAGAAGGAGCTGTTTGAAAACCGCACCTGAAAGAAGGCAGCAGGAAGGTCTGCGAGCGCAGGGAGGAGCCCAAGTAAAAGTCCTCTTAGACCCGGTTAGCTGCTCTGGTCTGAGACACGTTTGCACTGACACAAAGAACAACAGATCAAAGCTTCCAGAAACCCGAGTCATCCTTTTATCCTCCTGCTCAAACTCCAGTTGTCACATTTTCCGAACCTGCGCAGATAAATTTACGGCGGACGTTCTAATTTCCAGGTGAGCTCCTAGCATCTCCGGGGAAAGGCTAAGACGGCTGTTATTGGGTTGCTAACGACATCCACCGTCAGGAGGAGTGGAGGGCGGTGGCGGAGGCGGGCCGGTCCCCGGGGAGGCCGGGCCAGCAGGGTTTCCATCAGCCGGAGAGGCCCATTACGCCGCTGCTCCACTTCCTCTCTCCGGGCGGTAACCAAATGGACACATTAATAGCGTTTGAGGGGCTAATGGTTCCTTGAGTGCTGATTAGCGTCGGGAGGGTCGGGTTTCGCTCCCAGCCTCAGACGCAGACCCACATCCCGGCTCCAGAACCTCCGCTAGTTTCACACACCTTTCCTCGCCCCGGCTGAGCCGATCTGAGAGAAACGGCGGCGCCAAGCCGAAACCCACGGCGCCTGTCGGACGGGTGCGACGGGGAGCGGTCGCAATCACAGCCGGTCATGTGATGGTCCACTCACGGAAGGAGAGAGGCGCCGGTGGTCCCCGTGGCGCGCCGCCTCAGAGGATGTCGCGTCTGTGCAGGTCCAGCTCGTCCTCGGACACGGTCAGTTCCCCAGGTACCAGAAGATCCAGAGGATGAGGCTGAGGAAGATGAGCAGAGGCCCCGACAGCACGAAGAAGTCCCAGAAGCTGAGCGGAGCGAAGATGCCGATGAGGAGCAGCAGCAGTCCCACCACGTCCAGGATGACGGCCACCGACAGGAAGAAGCTGGTGCAGCGGTTCTGCTCCATGGTGGCGGCGCGCCGCGGGCTAGCGTCTGAGCCGACTGGCAGCCTCGCAGGAGGGCTGGCGGCTCCTCAGCAACGTGGTCCGTCTTCATTCTTCAGCCGGGTCGACCTGTTCCGCCGACCCGACACGCCTCCCACGTGCACGCACGTGCACCCGCTGCTGGTTTTCAGGTTCCAGGTCTGCTTCTGGGGACAGGTGGCCTGGAGGCCACGCCCACTTTCACTGATTACAGCGACCTTGCAGCAGGCCAGGAGGCTAACGGCTAACAGCTAACTAGACGGGAAATGTTCAAACATGGCAGAAAAACCCGAACCACGACTTTGTTAGCATTTTAGCCTCACGAAAACACACAGACACAAAAACTCCAAATAAGATGAAGTCGTTTATGAAGAATCAGCTCTTTAAACATGTCAGATTCAGCCTCTCTTCTTTCGGGTAAAATCACGTTTTCATGTTCCTGCAGACGGACAAACAGGCGCCAGCTTTAGCACAGCTGATGCTAACCTGCAACATCTTCAAAGCTAAAACCCGTTTCAGCTTTCATCTCTCCTCCCACCACTAGATGGCAGCGGATCTCCCACAACCGCTTCAGACGGCCTCGTGCGCTAAAGACGCGCTAGCGTCTCTTGTTACGTCCTGTTATGTTAGCAGGACAACAAAGGCGGGATCAGCTGATGTGTTTGTCGTAGGTGCAGCCCTGCAGGGCGCCGCCGCCGCCGTCAAAGCAAATATTTGAGCTGCTCTCGGTTAGCATCACAGTTACAACCACGCTAACAAAGAGAACCGGACGCTCTGGAAACCTGACGACGATCGGCTGACAGGCTAGCTCCGCCCCCTGAGCCCTGGCGGATGTGGGAAGGCCCGCCTCGGATCCGGACAAACAGCCAGACCTCCCAGAATGCTTTGCTGCCTGTTTGTTTTGCCAGCAGCCACCAAACCAGTCGGACCAGTGTGGCTGCTGGAAAAGCAGCAGGACCCGGCTGCAGGTTTCAGCCTCAGAGGCAACGCGAGGTTTAGACAGCAAGCTGGGAAACTTTTAGTGCAAATATTTAGTTTGAAAACAAGAAAAGGATAAATAACCAATAAATACGACAAAGTTTTGCGTTCAAAGTGGTTCCTGCAAATGTAAAACCGGAAATGTTTGAGGACCAAAGATTCCCCGCTGAAACGTTGACAAGGCTTCCTGAGTCGACGGCTTTGATGCTTTGATCAAAAACACGTTTGGTTCCAAAACCAACTAAGGTTTTTACTGATTTTTAACGTCAGAAACAGAAACACCAGTTTCAAACTCACGGTTTCGGTCGCTGAAACGGTGGAGGGTTAAACGGGCCCAGCGGGGGGCCAGCGGGGGGCCAGCGGGGGGCCCAGCGGGGGGCCAGCGGGGGCCCTGGGCCCCTGGGGGGGCTCTGCTACTTCATTCTTTTCCTTGACTCTTTGCTCTTCATCAGTAGAAGCTGCAGGAGGGTGAAGAGCTCCGCCTCCGCCTTCGCTAGCGTGCTAACAACAGGTTAGCCTCGGTGGGGCTGCGGTCCTCCTGCTGGTCCCGGACCTTCACGCCGGCCCTCCTCCGCAAGCATCCCAGACTCAGCAGCTTCCTGCAGGAGTCCCAATTCCAACCTTCCGGCTTCATCCGAGTCTACAAACTGAGCTGACATTTGAAATAAAAAGAAAAGAAAAGAAAAGAAAAGGAGAAGCTGCTCTGGCTCCGGGGGGCTGGGAACAGCTGACCTCAGATCTGCTGCCGGGGCTCCTCCGGGTCCGGGTCCGGGTCCCGGTCCCGGTCCCGGTCCCGGTCCTGGTCCTGGTCCCACTCGTAGCCCTGGTTGTGGAAGGCCTTCACCGTGGATTTGCCCCACGTGACGCGGCTGGCTGCGCGCGGGGCCGCGGGGCCGCCGTCCCCGGGCCCGACCCGCTGCGGCCCCCGCAGCCGCTCCCCGAGACGCTCCGACAGCTTCCGGGCGAGCTGCGCGAGGCGGCTGCCGCTGCGCATCAGCGCCTCGCGCTGCGGCACCGGCACGTTGCCCGCGTACCAGAAGACCCAGAGGAAGAGGCTGAGGAAGACCACCAGCGCGCCCGTGTAGATGAGGAAGTCGCCGTAGAAGCGGCCGTCGACGCGCAGGTTGGCGAAGATGCCGATGAAGAGGAGAACCAGGCCGAGCGCGTCGAGCACGAGCGCGAGGAGGAAGAGCGGCACGCAGCCGCCGAGCCGCCGCAGCAGCTCCATGGTCCGGAGGAAGAGGAGGAGGAGGAGGAAGAGGCCACCTGAGCCGGCTTCATCACCTGCGCGGACACGCCCCTCCCTCAGAGGCCGCCTCGCGTGCGCAGAGATGCAAACGAGAAGACAAGTTCACCTTTGACTTTCAAATGCCAGATCAAAGGGCTTTTATTCACCGGAGAGAATCCCACAGCTGCCCTGCTTTTATTGTTTGACAGGAACCCTTCAAACTGGGGGTGGAGCTTCCTTCGTCTCCGTGGAAACCAGCCCAGGTCGCCAGTTTACTCCAGAAAACCGACCTTTGACCTCCGGCGGAGGGCTGGGAACAGGAAGTCCTGGCCGGGGCTCCGGGCGGGTCGGGGGTCAGAGGTGGAGCGGCGGGGGCCGGTAGTAGCCCAGCGGCTTCTTCAGGCCCGCCTTGAGTCTGGTCTCCTTGGTGATGGGGACCAGGACCACGCCCACCACCAGGACCATCAGCCCGATGGACACCAGCGCCGGGCCCAGGACGTTGGCCACCCGGCCGCACTGGCCGGCGAAGTACAGGCCGCTGATGACCACGCCGCACAGCAGGAAGCTGCCCCCGGTGGACATGAGGTGGGCGGGCAGCCAGAAGACGTGGCAGCGGCCGCGCGAGGCCTCCGGCGGCCACGGCGACGCGGCGCGGGACAGCGTGAAGACGGTGCTCTCCGAGCGGCTGGGCGGAGTCAGCGGCTCCTCGGAGCGGGACAGGGGACACTCCCCCAGGGGGATGTTCTCCGGGCCGCCCGGCATGTCCTCCTGGACAGACGGAGGACAAGAGGAGCAAGTTAGGACAGCAGACACGCACTTTCAGAATAAAAGCCTGTGGCTCATCTGACTTCCTGAATGAACCATCCGGGATCTGAGATGATCCGGATCTGACCCAAATATTCCTATTCACGGGAATAAAGATAAAAGCCAGATTACTGGATTGACTCTGGAGACGTAAAGCAGACCAACGCCGACAACATGACATCAAAGCAGCCTTAACAAACGTTTGCTGGTCTAAACTGGGCTCCAAAGACCTGCTCCCGTCCTCAGTCTGGCTTTAATCTCTGGACGTTTCCTTTGTTCTTTGTTGCTTTGATTCAAAGTCCTCCATCAACCTTCCTCCAGCCTGGCTCCTCTTCTTCGCTCCTGCCTCTGTTCCGCTGCTGCGACCAGCAAAGATCAAAGCGCCTCCTCTTACCTTCCAGCCGGGGTTCTGAAGGGTTCTGAAGGTTCTGCGGTCGGTTCTGGTCTGAGGACGAGCAGGTTCTGTCCTCCGTCCCAGGAAGAGCAGATCCACCCTCCTCCCGTGCTTCCTCCTCCTCCTCCTCCTCAGAGCCCTGCGGCCGCCATCCTCGCCGCTGGAGTGGTGGTTACACCCTTGGTGGGGGGGCCGGTCTCCTGGTCCCTGGAGAACCTCCACGGAACCTCCCCGACCCAGGAACGCCGGGAACGTTTACGGAACTTTGACTGAAAACGTTCCGACTGAAGGATGGAAAATATCCGCTCCAGAGAGGAGGAGGGCAGTGACCTGACCCTTGGTGGGGGGGCCGGTCTCCTGGTCCCTGGAGAACCTCCACGGAACCTCCCCGACCAAGGAACGCCGGGAACGTTTGCGGAACTGAAGGATGGAAAATATCCGCTCCAGAGAGGAGGAGGGCAGTGACCTGACACACGCACACACACACACACGCTGGCTTTCCAGAGCATGTTGGTCCAGTATTGATCCTGACACACACACACACACACACACACACACACACACACACACCCTGGAGCCATCATCTGGTCATGTGGTCATCTGGTCATGTGATCATCTGGAAGTTGCCGCTTTCTGCTACTGCAACTTGAGCCCGCCAGCAGCTCGTTGCCATGGTTACCGGACGTGCGTCGATCGGTCCGGGCGGCTCGGGTCCCGCTGAAAAGGACCAATCAGAAGCGGCTCCTGCGCCGAGCGGCCGTGGCCGGCAGAGGGCGCTGCTGCCGCGCCTTTAAACCGAGCCAGGCCGCTTCCGGGTCCTAGCCTCCGCCGTTAGCTAGCATTAGCTAATCTAAACCTGCTCTTTTGAGCTGGGCTGTGAGCCACCTTTCAGCCAGATGCTAACTGGCGCTAATGAAACCAGCCGGTGCCGGTGCCGGTGCCACGCCCACCCTTGTGTTGCCCCGTTTCTCCAGAGGGAGGAGAGCAGTTTGGTCACGTGACTGCAGGAGCAGCACCTGTCCTGCAGGTGCTTCTGCAAACACCCGGAGACGTGGATCAGGTGAGCTCTGGCAGCGCCGGGAACGCTGGGAGCTCCAGCTGAGCGTCCCGGTCCGGATTCGGATTCCAGAAGCTCCACGTTTGCTCCGGAGCTTCAAACCTCGTCTCTGGACGTCTGCAGGCTCCGCCCCCTCCAGCTTCCACGCGCCTCCAGGACGGAAATCAGCATTTAAATCTGGGACGTTTCACCTCCTGAGAGCTGCTCGGCTGCCCGCAGGACCAGAGCGGGTCAGAACCGGCAGGAGAACCGGGTCAGAACCTGCACACAGGACATCCAAGCCCGCAGGCTAACGTTAGCATAGCGCCGCAGCAAACCGACACGCTGGACTTGCAGACTTCCAGCAGGAAGTTCTGGATCAGGATCCAAAGGAGCCTCCAGAACCACCCACCAGCACCAGGGACAGGTCCTGTGAGAGGATGAAAGGATGAAAGGATGAAAGGATGAAAGGATGTGGAAGATGGCAACTGTATCAGTGTAGATCGGAAAGATGCAGCAGTTGTTTCCCCAAACTCTGATTTCCCTGGAGGCTGAAGATGGCAAACAAGCTACCGCTAATAAACAGCAGCTTCCTCACACGCACTACACGCACACACACACACACGCACGCACACGCACACACACACACACACACACACACACACACACACACACACACACACACACACACACACACACACACACACACACGCACGCGCACACACACACAGATATAAGGTCTAGCAATAGCCAAGTTTAGCGTCACTGAGCTAGCTGGTGCTTCGCTTCCTGCTGTTGCCATCTTGTTCCGATTGCTCGGGCGTGTCGGGAACGATAACAGCGTTCCGCGGAACGCCTCCGCCGTCTGAGCGGATCAGTTTTCCAACTTGAACGTTTCCATCGGTGCAGAAACACCGGGGCCGCTCCAGCCCTCCACTGCTTCGTTTAGGCAGCAGAGGAACGCCGCGGAGGGCCGATCGATACCGGCCGCCTCTTCCAGAACAATGAACACGCACGTGTGTGTGTGTGTGTGTGTGTGTGTGTGGCCATTAGCCGCCTGTATCAGCCCCCGGTGCCGTGCTCGTCGGTGAATGTGGTGTTTACACACTCGGACTCCTCCGAGCCTCCACTTTATTAACTCTGCGTTTCCAGGACGTCCATGTCAGCAGCGCCTCCCTGGAGGTGAGCGCCGCCGCCGCCGCCACCAACCATAAATAAGGCCAAACATCAGGTCGGAGCCGGTGGAATAATTGCGGCTGCAGATAATGAGGCTGCTTCCTGCCCAGATCGCCGCTCGGCCCCGGGAAGTTTTCTTATTGTCTCCCATTCATCATCCGATGCTACGCTAACAGATTTCAGAGGGAAATGTTCTTGTTTCCACCAACGCAGCACCGCCCGTAAACGAGCAAGAAAACGAGCAGATAGGGAAGTCATGTGATGTTAGCGTGCACGTGCACGTGCACAGAGGAGCTACGCTAGCTGAGCAACTCAGCTAACTACTGCTGGCATTGAGCTCAGCTAAAAAGAAGATTAGAACAAAGGAACGATGGAAAGCGTCCGTCTTCAAAGGATGAAGGTCAGGAAACGAGTTCATCAGTGGGGATTGACGACGATTGATCGGCTCAGCTGCTCTTGGCTGAAGGTCCTGCTCCTCCTCCTCCTCCTCACGCTTCTGATTGTGGCCTGACCTCCTTCTCCGATGTGACGTTGTCACGGTAACCACCAGTGTGGCAGTTTTAGCCACATGGAGGGTTACGATGGTTTTAGGGCGCCTAGCATCGAAGCGCTAACGGTCAGAGGTTTGAGCGCGGCTCCTTGCTAACACTGACCTTACTTTGTTTTTTGTGTCTAAATGCAAATGGAGGGGAAGTGAGTGGATGCTTCCGCCGCTTGTTAGCGCGCTATCTTAACACACGCTAGTGTTGCAGGAGGTGGTTGGCTGCACCAATCAGAAACCTTGCTGGTTGTCACGGTGACCTGCTGACTTATTTCACCTCTCAGGCCGACCTCTGGCAGCGTCTCTCCACAGGTGTCCCAGAAAAAAACCGCGGCTAAGAGAAGCTAACAGCTAAATTAAAACAAGTGAAGGGAAACGCTTGACTCTTGGTTAAAGCACCTTTAGCAACCCTGAATTTTGGCTCCAGGTTTGTCTCAGTGCCGCAGATTAAATAACAACGCTGACGAGTCCTGCAGGCTAACGCTAATGCTAATAACGTCTGAGCGTCAAGTCGGACAAATTCCCATCTCATTTAACCTGGATATTTTTCTCAACTGGAGCAGAGAAGCTGCGAAACCAGGTCTTCCCTCCTGAAACTGGGTCAAGAACTGATTCCAGAAGAGAAGCGGCGGAGCCAGAACCCGCCCGGCTCTTCCTGACGACCTCTGACCCTCCGGCCGGGCTGATACTCACCCAGACATCAAAGACAGTTCCTGAGATCCGGCTCAGGTCTTTCTTCTTCCGGTCGAGGTTCCCGGTTCCTCTGAGAAGCTAAAATGGGTCCAGAGGAACCAAAGGCCGCTAACATAAAAGCCTGGAGAAACGAATGAAACTGTCCGTGGTCACCGGTGGTTACCATGGTGACCTGGCGTCGTCCACCGCACCCCCAACAGGAGCGAGGAACAATCGATCCGTGATCGATGGCACGCTCGAAGCTAATGCTTTCCCTCTGGCTTTTTGGCCCGATTAACACATGAAAGCTAACGGGCTAGCTAACGGTCAGTGGTGGGCGGAGCCAGAGGTGCGAAGGACCCAGAGAGAACACAAGCAGGTTAAAGGAGGGAACGCCGTGATGAGCTTTAATAGTTCGGAGGACAAACAGGAGATACACCAGGACAGTCAGGTGACCTTTGACCCCGGAGCCGGCCGGTCCGTCTCCGTGCCGACGGCACCCTGACAGCAGCTGCGTGGTAGAAAATCCGGAAGGCGGCGCTCTGGGTGGATCAAAGGCTCCGGAGAGGACGCCGTGGCTGGGATGCCCCGCCCCCAAACATCAGCTGATGGACAGAAGCTGCACCTTTATCCTCCCGGAAGCGAGGGATGAAGTGCGTCCGTCCGTCCTCCGCCCATCCACCGTTTTAAGGCTTTTTTGGACGTCGAACACAAAGTTCACGACGTTTTTACGCTGATTCGGAGGAGAAGTGAAGTAGCGCGCTAGCACATCTGTCCTCCAGATTAGCTTTCCTTCACAGCTGCACTTCCTGCTCGGACCACACAGCGGCGTCAAACCTCGCAGCCTTCAACTGGAGCCCCGCCCCTTGCCCGCGAGACCCTACGTCTCAGTTTTGGACCAGATTGTCTTTGCGTGGGACAGAAGCTTGAACCAATTAGCGCATTAGCTGCAAATTGAAGCTAGCAGAAAGTGTCGGGGGGTGGAAAAGTGCGTGGCTGACCGGAGGAGGCGGGATGCCCACTGCTGGAGGCAGCCGACCAATGGCTGAGCGGGGTTCGCGCGAAACAAACGCACGTGTAAACGAAGCTAATTCTCACAAGCGCGGAGCTTTGCTAGCCTGAATCTACGCTAAAAGCACAGAAACACTGTGGAGACGACTGAACCTTTTATCTGAAACTAGCGACCAAACGTTGACGATCCCGTTAAAAGTGGAGAGAAAACAGGTGGAGGTGAAGGGTTAGCTTGTTTAAATGCTGCTGATTTCCTTTATTTACATTCCTCTATGCTAAGCGGCGGAAATGGCCGCTCTACTCGTTAATTAGCTGATATGTTTTATCGTAGGAGACTAAATTAAACAACAAAAAGTGAACATTTGTGCTTTTTAACCCGCCACGCCCCTTCGACGCTAACGCTAGGAGGACAGAGGAGAAACCGTAAATACAGAGATTATTTATGAAGGTGAGAGTTCCGTTCCGCACGTCCCCGTTTAAAAAACGTGTCCAGCGTCAAAGCCCTTACGATGCTCTAAGACAGGAAGCTAGTGCCGAGGACGGCGGCGCGGCTACACCGTGACCTCGTTCTTACTGGCGGTGCGGTAGGCGTGGTGGTGGCCGGAGACGTACTGTAGGTGGTCCACCGTGTGCGTCCGCCGGGAGGCGAAGGCCTGCCGCTTGGACGAGGACGCCTGCTGGTTGACCGTTAGCGTGTTGTAGGAGTCGCCGCCCACCTGAGAGTGCATCTTGGCTAACTTGTGGCGGTCCCTGACCGGCGTGACAGGCAGCAGCATGTCGGCATGGGACATGGCCCGCGCCATCGCCTTCTCCCGGAACTTGTCGCGTCTCATGGCGGGGGACAGCAGGGGGTCCTGGGAGTGGAGACGCTCCACCGACAGCAGCTGCTCGTCCGACAGGTGGCGGCTGCTGCCGTAGGCGTTAGCCGCCGCCGCGCCGTAGGAAGACAGGCCGTAGTCGCCGCGCCGCGGCGTCCTGGGAGGGGACAGGACGTGGTCCTGGGACATGGCCCTCTGGACGCGACGGGGACGCTGGCGGTGCTGGGGCTCGGCGCTCAGCTTGGCCAGGTGGGGCGGGGCCTGGAGGTGGTGCTTCCGCGGGTAGAACTCGTCCATCTCGCCGTCGCCTGGGGAGGACACGGGTCAGATCAAAGCAGAAGGTTAGTGCCGCGCTAACGGTGGAAAGGTTAAATTCCTGCGTCAGGAAGCGGTTTAGCTCCGCCCCTACGGAGGGATTCCGGTAGCTTTCGCCGCCATCCCACCGCTGACTCATGCGGAGGGGGATGATGGGAATTCTGGGGGGTTGGGCCAAGAGGCTGAAGGTCACCTGACCACATTTTAACCAAGGACACAGCGGCGCGCCGCCGCGTTTTCCATCTTAAATGCTAACGGGAAAGAACTCATTAGGTTAGCATCTGGTCTTCCTGGTTCGTCCCCAAACTGGGATCCAGCTCAGCTTCCAGCAGCAGCTGTTAAAAGATCCTGATGTGGAGAAAAAGTCCCAAATTAGCAGAAATGTGAGGAGCTCGTCGCTCTGCCGCTTCAGGCACAGCGGCTAATTTGATTAGCGTAGCCTCTAACCGGCTGAGCTCGGCTCTCCAGTCCATTTGCAATTAGCGTGACCGCGAGCAGCTAAAGGGCCCAGAATGTGAACCAGCTAGCGGCGGCTAATTAGCGCCCGACTGCTTCTGTGAAAATAAAAACGGCCTTGAAGCTAATTGACAAGAATCTGTTTGGAGACGCGAGAAAAGGGTCAAACCGAGGGGCCGACGCTGGAATGTGATTGGACGACAGGTAACGAGCCTTGAAAATGACACCAATGGGCATCGGGATGCGTTACCACGGCGACAGGAGGAGGAGGACTTACACGAGTCGGACTTGAGGGCTAGCTCGTAGGACGGCGGCAGGTGGCTGAGGTTCTGGAAGGACCGGGACAGGGACAGGTCGTAGGGCTCGGTGGACGAGGTCAGGATGTTGTTCATCCTCTGAGGCCTCTCTGCAGACACACACACACACACACACGTTGTCACAGCAACCTGAACCGTAGCACTCCCGCTAGGCCGAGTCAGCTGAGCAAGCTAGCAGCAGGTCTGGAACCCGGGCGTTCAGCCTGATCCGACAGGCCACGCCCCCTCGCGGCCACGCAGGTGGCCCACGGTCGCCCTGGCGCAGGTGGCTGCCGACGGCGTTGGCTGCTGAAGGATGCAGCGCGGCTACGAACTAAAGAGGCTCCCGTCCGGCGGCTGGAAGCGGCTGTTTGCTGCTAAAGGACCTTTCAAAGCCATTTTCCACCTTAAAAAGGCTGCGGTGCTAAAGTGGGCGTGAAG
The DNA here is from genome assembly GCA_000180735.1 of Tetraodon nigroviridis. Lineage (NCBI taxonomy): Eukaryota > Metazoa > Chordata > Actinopteri > Tetraodontiformes > Tetraodontidae > Tetraodon > Tetraodon nigroviridis. The sequence goes on along the minus strand of CAAE01014679.1, from coordinate 146,733 downwards.
AGCGGCTGCACGCGGACGCGGATCCATTAACGCCGGAAAACTCGAGAGCCGAGCGGAAAAGCTTTCAGGTTTGGGTGAAAACATCTGGAATTTCAACAAACATCAGCTGCCAGATGGGTCACCGGGCCTGGCGGTAGCTAGGCTAGCCCGGCGCTAGCGTTCTTACCCAGTTTGGGTGTGAGCGCGCTCAGGTCCAGGTGGCTGTGCTGGTAGTCGTGGTGATGGTTCCCTGGAAGAAGAGACGCAGGGTCAGAAAGCACACACGGTAACCGACGGCAACCAGCCCTAAACCGTCTCCGTCTGAGCGTTCCGACACTTCAGGGGCTCAAACCGGACCGGCCGACGGAGACGTTCCCATCTCAGCGGAGGCGTCCGACGGCTCCGTGATGGATGGTGGTCCCGCGCGGACGCGGCGGCGATCATCTCCGCTTGCGCTCGACGCCATTATGAGACGCTCAAGTGGTTGAAAGGCTAAAACGACGCCATCTGAAACCGATGCGGAATCATTTCGGGGGGGAAACATTGCTTTTTATGCGATTAGAAGCCGGGTTGCACCAGCGGCGCCGACACCGAGCTGGAAATGAGATAGTTGTCCCTGATTTGCATTTAAATGCCTTCATTTATCATCCGGAGCCGGACTCAATAAAAACATCTGGTGGCTTCCAGCACCGGCAGCCGCTCCCAGAGTGACGCCTCTGCTGGCGGAGAGGATCTGCGGCAGCGGTCCAGATGTTTGACCCGCTTGGGCCTGGCCCGGCCGGGATCCAGCTCAGGGGTCCAATCCAGGCCCAGAGGACCCGGTTCAAGACGGCTTTTCTGTCCTACCGGTCACAGCCTGGTAGGACAGAAAACCTGGACTGAATCAGCTCCCAGGTACAGGACTGGACTGGATAGTGCTCCCTTGTCCACAAGCCACGCCCCCAAAAGTACATCAAACCGGGAGGAGAAACATCCGTCCGAAGGAGCCAAAGGAGCCGGAACTCCGCGTCTCACCCAGGAAAAGCAGCGCTTTGGATTCCCAGGAGCTTCCGGGAGTCTGTGATTTACTAACGAGGATAAGCGCAGATTTATCTGATGTCTTCTCCGTATGTCAGAAGGAACATCACACAAAGCTGCCGTTATCCTCGCCGTGGAGCGCACGCCTCCCGGAGGACGGAGGCGGGAACGCGGCCGAGGATCCCGGAGGAGGAGCCTGACGTCCCAAACCTGAGAAACACGGTTTACAGGTGACACACACGCAGGAGCCTTCGCTAACGTAGCTTGGGCTAGCTCGGCTAGCTTGAGCCCAAACGCCGCCAGAAGCTTCTGGACAAAAACCTCAGGGATTAGCAACAACCCAGGGGTCCTGAGGTCAGAGGTCAACTCAGACAAAGAAACGGGTAAGATCCAAGATGGCGGTCCCCGGAGGACGAGGGCGGCAGTCGTCCGTGGTGTCGGCGACGCCCGTTAGCGCGTCATGCGCCAGACTCCTCCGGAAGTTTCTGAGCCGCGTCGTTGAGCTGTTTACCTCCTTCACGCTTTGGCGAGGATGGAGAAGGAAGGCCGTCCCGCTGCTAGCGTCCTCGCTAATGTGGGATGATTACAGGTGCTAATTGTGCCATTTACATATAAATGTGATTGAGGCTGGTCCCGGTGGAGCCGCGCCTCCGTTAGCCGCGGCGGGAGCAGGTCGCTAATGTCACCCAGCCGTAATATTTGGATTGGGTAATTAAATGATCCGCGGAGACGCGGTGGCGGTGAACAAACGGCGAGGTGAGACGGCGCTGCTTCGTTAGCGTGGGTTCGGCGCCGCCGGAGCTGGGTTGATTGGGAGCTGTGGACCGGAACGTCCTCGGTCCTCACAACAATCCCAAATCAGCGGTGATGCAATCAGGCTTCCGGAGTTCCTCCCGATCCGGATGGGACGGGTCCAGGAGGGCTGGCAGATGTTCTGGTCCGCCTGGAGCTGCCGGCTCCCCGCCGGCCCACAGCAGGAGGTTCTGCTCATTAAGGAGCCGCAGGGACGGCAGAACCTCCTTCCTGCTGCTGTGGAAGAGGAGAAGAAGGAATCCTGCAGGATCAGAACCTCCAGTCGGGTCGGGACCTTTGTGATGGAGGGATGAAAGAGGAAAGAAGAACGCAGAAAGCAGGAGGACCTGTGTGTCTGGGTGCTTCTGGGCCTGCTGAAGGTTCCTCAGAGGTTCCCCCGCTAAGAACACCCACAGACCTTCTGAGGCGCCTGCTAACGTAGCGTAGCCGCAGGAAGCTACAGCGGAGAACCTTGTCGTTCCTCAGAAATCCTCATCAAGGTTCTAAACTCTCAGAAATGGGTGGAGAAGACGAGAGCGCTGCTCCATCAGCAGGAAACGGAGTTCTGGCTCAGGGAGGACCGGGAGGACCGGGAGGACCGGGAGGCTCCCTCCAAGCTCAGGAACCTTCGCTGCTTCATCAGCATCTTTTATTCAAGTTCATCCAAAGACGAAGATGAAGAAGATGAAGATCTGGCTCGTTAGGGCGCTCACACATGTTCCAGTCGGACGCCTCACATGTCCTCAAACCTTTGATCTTTCCTTTCAAAGAGCAAAAGGAACATTTTCACAGCGGTTTGTCCTGAAACTGGGCTGGGTTGGAGGCGGAGCCTCTGCTCTGACAGGAAACAGGCCGAACGTCACACGGAGACAAGGACGCCGGCTCACGTGGGACCTTAAAAATACCACTTTATCTGGGGCAGCGCACCGGGGCCCGCGTGGGGGCGGGGCGGGGCCTGGGGGCGGGGCGGGGGCATCCAGACCCACGAGAACAGAAAACTATCATTCTTAGCAAAAAAAACACTTTAAAGATGAAAGAAACAATGAAACATTAAAGCTGGTTGTTGACGAGGCGTTCAGGGACCGTAGGTTTTTACAGGATTGAGGTAAATAAGTACCTTCGACATGTCTGCAGAACTCAGGGACATGTGTTGACCTATAAACACGGAGGTCGGACTGTGTGTGTGTGTGTGTGTGTGTGTGTGTGTGTGTGTGTGTGTGTGTGTGTGTGTGTGCTGATTCTCCCTCTTTCCAGGTAAACCCACCAGAGCGTGAAGCTCTCATTTTCCGCGGCGCCGCTCTTTATTCCCTCTCTCCGGCTCAAAGTCCTGGCCTCGGGCCGCTCCACGCCGTCCCTCCCCCGGTCACACGCCACGGGCCTTCCTTCACGTTGCCACGGTAACCAGGCAGAGCAGCTGTTGGGGCTCCGACAGCTCATGTTTGTCTGACTTTCATTCGCTCACACTCGTCTTTCCCCTCTTGACATTTTAGCTGTTGGAGGAGCTTCAGACCGGGAACGACGTCACATGACTAGATTCTGCTAGCGACCAACAGCCTTGGAGGAAACTTCAGAGGGGCAAAGCTAAGCTAAAGCTAAAAGATGCTAAAGGAAGCAGCATCGGCGTCGTCCGTCTCCGTGGAGACGCCAGAGAACCAAACTCACAACTTTCTTCCTTCCTCGCCGGCGCTCACGCCGCTCCCGTGTCTCTCTCGCTGCCGCAGCAGCGCCATGCGACGCAGCGTCCTCCGTTAGCAGATGCACGCTCACGCCCTCAGGCCGCGCGCCGTCGCATCGCAAGAGCAATTAATTTCACAGTTGGCAGCGCCGGAGCCGCTGGGCCGGCGTCCGTCTGGAACACGCCGCCCTCGCCGGACGAGGGGTGGGGCTCCCGGGGTCAGCGGGGGTCAGGGGAAGGCGGTGCATGGCCGCTGTTGGCGCGGGTGGAGGCGGACGGAGAGAAGCACCAATCAGAGATCCGCCCACAGGGGGCGGGGCTTGTGGTGAGCGTCCTGCACCGCTAGCAGACCTCGACAGGTGCGTCCCCGCTAACGCTAATCTGCGTCCTGATGGGATTCCGCCGTCTCTTCCTCGTGGCGCCGGCGTCCAGCTGAGGCGTCTGTTAGCGTCCTCAGGGGGACGCCGGCGCAGCCTCACCGGTTCCCTGATTCCTCACCTTTGGAGCGCCCGTGTATCCATGGCAACCAAACGGTGCCATGGTCCCGACCTTCGGGCTGCAGTACCGGGACGACAGAACCAACAGATGGCCCTGGTGACCTCTGACCCCCCCAGTCTGAACCACCCAGTAACTGAAGCGGCCGATGACGTCACATGACCCTTTACCGATTGGTGCAGTTTTCAGTTACAGGAAGCACAGCTGATACAGGGTGTGTGTGTGTGTGTGTGTGTGTGTGTGTGTGTGTGTGTGTGTGTGAATTTGACAATTTGAGGGGGCCAAAAATACAAGGTCACCTCAAGTGGATCAGAAGGAGGCGAAAAATCCCCTCAGGACCAAAGATGGAGTCATGAGGAAGAAGAAGAAGAAGAAGAAGTAATTAAGTGAGGATCCACATGAGTGGAGAGAGGAGGAGAGGAGAGGAGAGGAGGAGAGGAGAGGAGAGGACAGGACAGGAGAGGAGAGGAGAGAGGAGAGGAGAGAGGAAGAGAGGAGGAGAGGAGAGAGGAGAGAGGAAGAGAGGAGAGGAGAGGAGAGGAGAGGAGAGAGGGGGAGAGGAGAGGAGAGGAGAAGAGAGGAGAGGAGAGAGTGGAGAGGAGAGGAGAGAGGGGGAGAGAGGGGTTGGGGGAGCAGCTTCTGTTTTGCGGCCCCAGGGTCAGCTGATCACAGATTTCACAGTTGTGGCTGCAGCCGCCTGGAGCCACAGGAAACTGGTCACGGTCGCCACGGACACCGTGTGTGTGTGTGTGTGTGTGTGTGTGTGTGTGTGTGTGTGTGTGTGTGTGCGAGGACGTACCGTAGGTGAGCGGTATGTCCATGTCGGCCTGCCAGGACATCTGTCCGGATTCGTCGAAGGAGCGCTGGGCTGGAAGACGAGCAGAGGTCTGGTGGTCGTTCAGGAGCAGCAGAAGCTACCGGAGTGTGTGTGTGTGTGTGTGTGTGTGTGTGTGTGTGTGTGTTTCACCACAGAGGTGTGTGTTTCTCAGGAGCGGCTGGAAGCAGCTGATTCTATCCATCGAGCTGATGGAAGGAGGGATGTTACCTTTCAGAGGGCCCCGGCCCAGCGTCAGGAACCCCGAGGAGAGGAAGTTGTGCAAATCCTGGCCTCCTGCCATCCCATAATGTCCTGGCGGGGAAAGAGAAAGCAGGAATCAACCACAGAATCTTCAGCTGTGCCGTAACCACGACTCCCAGGATGCAGCCGAGGCTCCTGGGTTAGGAGGTGTTTCCGGACCGGCTGATCCCACAAAGGTCACAGGGAATTTTCCGCCTCCACAGACGGAACCCGATCGAATCCATTAACCTGCTAATGGATCCAAAATGGCGGCGTGCTTATCAGGCTAACCTGCTAATGCAACCGGGTCAGCGGGGAGATTATCAGGCTAGCTGCTGCCATCCGGTCAGCGGTGACAAGATCGGGGCCGTATCCGGATGCTTCCAGAATGACCACGGATCCGGAATACTGAAGAGCCGGACTGACAGAAGGGGACGGGTGGGAGGGACTGATCGGAAGCTGCTGCTTCCAACCCACCAATCACAGACGAGCAAACATGAGGCTCACGGGTGGGAACTGATGCTAAAAGGCTCGTTAGCGGTTAAAGAGGCTCCTCCCCCCTCCACCCAGGGTCCACTTCCAAGGCGTCTAGCCTCCTCTTCTCTGCCATCCCGGCGTCGGCTTGGCCAGTCCCGAGGATCCATCCGAGCTGAATCCGTGCCGGGTTTTCTCGCTCTCCGTTGTGGCCTTCGGGAGCTCCTGCGGACGCTGGTGAGACCAAGCGAAGGAAGCGGAGAACAAACTCCTTTGTTTTCTCCCGTTGGTGCTAAAGTCTGAGTCACGTCTTCCTGGAGCGTCTCCATCCATTCCTCCGCACCCGCCACCCTCCTCGCCCGAGACTTTCATCGCCACGTCGCGCCGCCGCGAAGCTAACCAAAAGAAGCTGAGCGGACCCGTCTGGACAACAAAGACATCTTTGCTGTGGGAGGTTTTTACGTAACGAACTCTGACAAAGTGACAGAAGAAGAATCTCAGAGCAGCTTCGGTGGGTCCGACATCAAAGCGGACGCCGCGGTGGTCACCACGGGGTCACCACGGGGTCACCACGGGGGTCACCACGGGTGTCACGCCGTGATTGTGCTGGAGCCAAACCTGCTCAGGTCCCTCAGAGAACCAGGGTCAGGAGCCTCCTCAGCCCCTCCCAAATCCTACTGAGTTAGCTCGGAGGCTACGATTAGCTTCGCTCTGCTCTTGAAGCTGCAGCAGCGTGTAAACACTGCCCCCGGTGGCCAAGCAAGTCCATGACAGAGGGAGGCCACCAGAGCCCCCCACTCCTCCTCCTCTTCCGCCTCCTCCTCCTCTTCCTCCTACTCTCTCTTCCTCATCCTCTCTCTCCTCTTCCTCTCTCCTTCCTCCCCCCACATGCAGCGGTGTGAACAGCTCGTGCCAGATTGGCTCCCTGACGGTGGGACGAGTCCGACCCGACTCTGGTGTAACTGGGCCACCGTACTGGGGTGCTGGGAGGAGGAGCTGGGAGGAGGAGCTGGGAGGAGGAGCTGATCCCGGGAGCGGGGATCCGGATGGGGCCGCTGCCGTCCGTCAGCGAGGATGATCCTTTGGTGCCGAGTCGGCTTACGGACCTGGGACCAGCTCGCTCGCCGTTCGGTTCCATTTTAGGAGCGATTAATGCGACGAGCTGCGACCCTGCGCCTATTTTAGTGGCTGTCAGTCAAAAGCGGAGCGGATTTAGAGTCGACTCAGCTTTGCATAAAATAAAGCAGCATCTTTCCCTGACAGGTGTCAGAAACCTCCGGCCCGCGGCCCTCCGGTGGCACGCGTCTGCAGAATCTGTGGCACGCGAGCGCCAAGCCCCGCCTAGGACCTGGAAACTTCTACGCTCCTGGTGGCTGGGACAAGCCCCGCCCACATGCGTCTGCCGTCCCGGTGACGGTGCATCAGAACAGGTTCCCGGGCTTCCTACCGTGGTTGGGCGCCTTGCTGTGCACGGGCGTGTAGTGGTTCTTGGAGGCTCTGACGGGCGTCTCGTCTTTGGGCGACCCGTCCATCGCCGCCAGGTCTTCGTGCTCGTACTGCGAAACGGGGGCGGGTCCTTGCTGCCGCAGGATATCGGCCAGCGCTCTGAAAGACAGCAGCGGCGGTGAAGACTGGAAGCCACGCCCCTCTTTCCTCCCCCCACAGAGGCCCCAAAGAGCTTCTAAATGATTTCGATCTGGATCAGGTGGGAGGAGACTAATTAGAGCCGAGTCAGCGGGGCCCCCAGCTGGACCCCCAGACCAAAGCGCTGACGAGCGCTGGACTCCAGTTTAGGACGTCCGCAGTCCCCGAAGCCACAGAATGAAAGCAACCCTTCAGCGCTAGCGCGGCGCTGACGGGCCCAGGATGGGCGCCGGCGGTCCAAAGTCGGCCGCTCGTCCCCGACTCGACTTGGGAAGCGTTATTTCTGGGACACGCCAGGTCTTCCTGCAGACCGGCGCGACCTGATTCCCGGCCGTCCCGGCGGGACGCTGCGCTGCAGGTCCGCAGGAAGGCGACCGGCTTTATGAACAAAGAAGAAGAGGATCAAAGACAGAGGCCTTTGGTGGCAGCGTCGTTGATTAGCCAAACAAACGTCGCAGCTTTTACAAACGCGTCTGCTTTGATGGATGTTGCAGCGGGCCGAGCTCGGAGCTCTGGGGAACGCCGCAGAAACAGAACCATGTAGATCAATAATCACATGTCAAACTCTGACAGGTTATTCCGCCACACCCAGTTCTGACCGCCTGTTATCAACTCTTTTAGCCTTTTGGCATCAACGTTAGCAGCTTTTCTACCCAAAGTTCTTGTGTTAGAACAGAGCCATTAGCAACAGAGCTAGCTTCCCGCTGCTGCGTTGCTAACTGTCGGATCCTGCTCTCCCGCGCGTCGGCTCGCTCCTCCACCACGGCGGCTATTTTAGCTCTGGTTCTCCGCGCTGAAACCGGAGAACCTCCTCGGTTCAGCAGACGCAGATCGATGCGGCGCTTTCGGCTCTGCTTTTCTGGTGTTTCGGTGGAGGTCGCAGGCGCCGCCAAGGTCGGCCGCCTGACGAGGTTTTCGCTAAAACGTCTGCGCTAACACGCACACGGAAAGGTGCCGTTAGCCTGGACTGATGTCAAAGGTCATGTTTGGAGTTCTGCTCGTGGACGCTAGGTGGCACCGCTCAGGACCGAGACGCGTCCACCAGACAGCGACGGTCAACGCGGTCATGTGGTTAATGCTAAGCCTAGAAACAGCCGGGCTACCTCTGCTAGTGGATGCTAGGCTACCATTCACGTGAACGCTTCACTACTGGCGAGATGTCCTTTTTTCGGATGGAGGCGCGGACCTAGCGGCTAGCTCCTGGCGGCTAGTTCCTAGCGGCTAGCTCCTGGCGGCTAGTCTCCTAGCGGCTAGTTGCCTAGCAGCTAGCTCCTGGCGGACGCGGCCCTGCTGCTGGTATTTACGCCATCCCCGGGCTTCCGCCGGGACCCACGTGAGAATGTCAGCGGACAAACGGATCCAGACGTTTGGCTTTGATTCACGCTCGAGAGAGCGGGGGGCGGGGCCGTGACGTCACCCGCCCGGGGCTCGAGACTCGTCAGAAACTTCACGGGAATCCGGACTGAGCGAGGCCCGCCTGACGAGAAAAGACTTGGTGACGTCAGCGGCGGAAGTCAGGCGGGTGCGCCGCAGGTGCGGTCTCACCTGTGCACGTTCATCTCCTGCGGCGCCTTGGTCGCGCGGTCGTAGGCCACCTTGGCGGAGATGCCGATGGCCACCACGAGCGCCACCAGGCCGCAGCTGATGTAGACGGTGGCGTTGGTCCGGTCCAGCTCCGGGTCGTAGGACTCGCCCGTGGGTCCGGGGGAGGGCGGCTGGGTCTTGACCCAGTCGGGGGTGTTGTAGTTGGTGCAGCTCTTCTGCTCCAGCCGCTTCCCGCGGTCCGCGCAGCAGAAGCGCAGGAAGCAGCTGCCGCAGCAGAAGCGGTGGTCCGTGTTGTTGCAGGAGAACTCCTTGTCGAACTGGCCGCTCACGTCGTAGTAGCCCTGGCAGGTGTCGTGCTGGACGCCGGGAGCCTGCAGCTGGGGCAGCGGGGGCAGCTGGGGCAGCTGGGGCAGCGGGGGCCCCCGGCCCGGCGGAGCGGCGGCGGCCAGCGGCAGCGCGGTGCCGGCGCCGCCGAGCGCCTCCCTCGGGCGCGGCGCTCCGGCGCGGCGCCGCCGCCGCCGCTTTGCTCCGCTTGTTGGCGGCGGCGCACAGGAGGTTGAGCGGGTCCAGGGAGAGGAGGAGCAGCAGGAGGTGCCTGGTGCCCATGGTTCCGGTCCGAGCGGGTCCTCTCCGTCACCCAGAACTGCTCCGCGCCCTCATCGCGGCTCCGCGGCGCGTCCTCGGCGGGTTCTGCGCTCCCGGGAGAACATCCCGGGAGAGAACCGGGCCCGGGTTCTGCTTCAGGCTGGGGGGAGGAGAGAGGAACCAGGTCAGGAACCAGCCGGCAACAAGGCACCGCACCGGGAGACACAGGCAGTCAGCCAGTCGGTCGGTCAGCGCTAAAAAAGTTGCAACGAGAGGAAAAAGAGATCAAAAACAGAGCAAAACAGCTTTGATCCCCAGTTTGATTCAGGTAAAAGTTGGTTTATTTAATGAAGCTTCAACGCGGATGAACGGAGGAGGAAGAGGAGGAGGAGGAGGAGGAGAAGGAGGCAGTTCATGGATGGGACTGTTCCGCCATTGTTCATGAAGGTTCTATCAGGAATGTTGATGAATGTTCTCAGTCGTCCAGGTCAGAGAGAACTCTGATCTTAGAAACATTCACCTGGTTTTCTGTAGTTTGTTGGAGATGTTTCAGCTCTCATCAGTTTTCTGAAAACTCTGATGTTCTCTCCATCAGCAGAGGTAGCTGTATGCTAGCTGCTGCCACAGCTCAGCGTGGGAGTGGCTCCGTTATCAGTGGGAGTGGTTTTGTTATCAGTGGGAGTGGCTCCGTTATCGTTGGGAGTGGCTCTGTTATCAGTGGGAGTGGCTCCGTTGTCAATGGGAGTGGCTCTGTTATCAGTGGGAGTGGCTCCGTTATCAGTGGGAGTGGCTCCGTTGTCAGTGGGAGTGGCTCTGTTATCAGTGGGAGTGGGTGCGATATTGATGAGAGAGAGGGAGAGAGAGAGAGAGGAGGATAAGGATGGAGAGACCGTGAACAATCCTCATGCTAACCAGCATCAACCTCTAAAGCTCTTTCTTACAAATCAAAGCGATTCTTCCTTTCATCCGTCACCTCCCATCATGCATCTGAACTCACCTGTTTTTATTCAGGTTCCAGGGCGAGCCAACCCCTCCGCCTAGCTGCTTTCGCTAACGCCACCTTTTAACGCCCACCAGGAAGCGCCGCCTTTGGCCGGATCCGCTGCCGGGCTTTGTTGGCCTCGGCCGACTCTCGGCCGAGGCGGCTACCTATTAGCTCCAAAGCGCCGAGGCTCCGCCGCCCCCAGGAGGACGAGTTGGCAGCAGTCAGCAAATGAGCCAGGCAGCCATTTTTGATGCTTTATTGCCGGAGCCCAACCGGTGGGCTGGTCTTTGAGCTGGACGTGTAGCGCGCTAGTTAGCATGACTGTAAAACAACAATCAACAAACTTCAGCGGCAGAAAGACGCATCCGTTAGCGATGAACAGAGGCGCTAGCGTCAGCGAAAAGTGCTGACGGGCGACGGCGAGCGTCTGATTTGTGCTTCAGTATCTCCACGGCAACCGTGCGGAGGGGGGGGAGTCAAGAACGGGCCTCCGCATCTTCAACGCCGTCTTCCTGACAAACAACACGCCAAAGAGCAGAAATCATCTTCCTGTCGCGGCTTTGAGCGCTCCGCCGTCCCCGAGAAGCGCGGCGCTACGCCGCCGCCGCATGCTAACAGCTTCCTCTGAATCAATTACCATTTGGAAATAAATGTCACAGCTTTGGAACGCGTCGCCGGGTTTACGACAGCCGGGACGAGCGTAAACACGCCGACTCCGACCGCTTCAAAAACACCACCAATTAGGGCGGCGTGTGACCGGGCGGAGACAGGAAGTGGGGGCGGCGGCACCGATCCGACCACACGCTGGGAAAACGGGACGGCAAGAGGAGCCTGAGGGGAGGGGCTGCTCCCAGGGTCCTGACCTCTGACCTCCAGGAAGACCAGCATCAGTAAACACCGAGGTCACCTGACTGTGGAGTCAGTCAGGTGACCGCAGACAAACGCTACTATCACGAATGAAAGCGCTCCCTCTCTTTCTCCCTCTCCCTCCCTCTCAGCCGTGTTCCGTGTTTTCCGGAGTTCTGACATCAACCACAGAAGAAGAAAACCACTTTTGGCTGGTTTGATGGTCGTGATTGCTTTTAAACTGGATCTGAAGCGGCCGAGTCCCCACAGAGAGATGAACTCATTTCACACACACACACACACACACACACACACACACACACACAGCTCCAGCCCTACCTGGCCTGTGTTTGCCCGCCACGTTGGCTCCTCCCCTCTGATGGTGACAGAGGTTAAAGGTCATGCTAGCCTCTCCGACCTCCTCCTTCACCTTTTGGTCGAAACCACAGAAGAAAAGTTAACTTTAGCATTTGAGCGCTAATTGACTCCTCGTGGCCTCGGTCACCGCTGGGAATCATGAGCCTGGCGGTGCAGGTCAAAGGTTGCCGGAGGTGCGAGGAGGACAGCGTTTCCGCTCCCTGCTGACGGGAATGGGCCGCCACCGCCACGGTCGCCACGGCGACCCCTCTGCCCTCTGCTGCCTTCGCAGAGACGCTCTGCAGTTCTGGGCTGGAACCTGCCTGTTTACGGTGAACACACACGGCTAGAAGCAGCCCACGCTAACGGCTAGCATTTGCCTCTTTTGGCCCAGAAAGTGGAACTAGCTCCTGCCGTTAGCATGCTAAAGCGGTTTTAATGACGGAATCGTCAGCAGGAAGGTTAGCCAACACGCCTGGGAACCATGGCGGCGGCGTTCCGCTGCGGCTCCCGGTAGTTGTCCGCCGCAGCTGATGGCTCAGAGCCTCATTAGGCGAAACCCCTCAGAGCGGCGGCGGCGGCGGCGCCGCTGGTTCATCACAAAAGCTTTTAATGAGCCCAAAACAAGCAGGATTTATGATTACTCAACGGGAAGATGGAAATGAGGAGGAGGAGGAGGAGCAGAACCCTGCCGAGCCTCGCCGCCGTCCCCCGGAGGAGCAAGCAGGGACGCCGGCGCCTCCTGGTCAGCAGGGGGCGCTGCCCACCGCTGAGCCCAGCAGGAGCGGCGATGGAGCGGCGCGTCCACCGTGGTGACGGACGCTTGGTACCGCCCAGGAAGCAGCCTGACCCGACACGCTCCTGGACCCAGGTCAAAGGTCGCACAGGCGCTGCTGTTCCGCTCCGGCGCTCCACATCAGGAATTCCATTTTCCTCCCCAGCTGCTGCTCATCAAAAATTCACCGCCGGCTGCTTTGGCCTGATTGTTTTTTTAATAAAACATGGTTATTTATGGGCGGCGGCTCCAGAAAGTCGCCGAGGCCGATTCATTAAAACGCCCGCAAACCAGGAAGTGAAGCTTCTCTGGGTGCTAACTACTGCTAGCGCAGCTAAGGAGGTTCTGCCAACAAAGTTGCCTCGTTCCGCTCGCAAGCTAACGCCGCTCTCGCCCGGTGTTAGCGGTACCCCCCCGCGGGCGTGCTCGGGGGCGGGGCTTATCCCCCCCAGTTCCTCTAATTACAGATGTGTCGGTAGCGATTTCCATCAACAAGGCGACAACGTTCCGCCGGGAATGCTAACGAGTCCTCAGCTGGAGTCAATCAGCGGCAGACGGTTGCCCCGACGATCCCTCCGTGACCCCCCACCGCCAGACCCGCTCCAGCGCCGCGCATCCATGATTGGAGGCCTGACACAGCACGCCGCCGCCGCTCTTCCCATTCTCCTCCCGGGTTTCATAAAACAAAGTGCTTCCGCAGCAAAAAGCGCTTTTTTTGCTAGTGTCAAACTTTACGTCCGCTCTGGTCGGCGCTCTCGGCCCCGGCGGCTAATTAGCGCCGCGGCTCCTCCTGCTGACGCCCCCCCCCGGGTCGACCGTCCGCTGGATGGCTGCAGCTGATGGAGCCACGCGGCGCTTAGCTCCCGCTGATGTCGGAGCGGACAGATGCTAACTGACTGAGCTGGTTTCTGTCGCCCCCTCGTGGCCAAACCCGTCCCGCCTTCCCGGGGTCATGTCCGACCTCCGGAGCAGATGTTTCAGTAGGTGGAAGCCCCGCCCACTAACCATCGCCAACGGCGGCAGACTTGAAGACAGCTTCCGCTCCGATGGCGTGAAGCCGAGCGACGAGCAGATTGTTGTCTCGTTAGCGGCGGCGGTGAACCCGACGTCCTTTTTTCCATATTCCTGATGAATTATGCAGAATTTGCTGCTGCTTCCTCCCAGAGGGCCGGGCGCCGCGGTCGACAGGTGAGGGATGGCGACGCTCTTCGGTCAAACGGAGCAGAGATGAAATCTGGAATGAAAACAACGTCCTGCCGTTAGCTCATCAGAAGGGGCGTTGCCGTGTCAACGGGGCAGATGCTTATCGGCTGTAACGGCGGGGAAGGTCGACCTCCGCACAGGCACCGCCCACCAGGGCAATGTTAGCAACAGCATTGTTTCAAAGCTAATAGACGTGAGGAAGGTTGTTTTCTGATAGCTAGCTAATGCACAGAGCTAAGAGCCTCAGCCAGCTAATACCACCCGCTACTAGCCGTTACCCAGATGTGGTTCTCGTGACTCATGCTAATGTCCTCTTTAGCTGGTTTTAGCTAGTTTCTAACCTTTTACTTGACAGCAGGGACAAACTGAGCTGAATCGTTGGAAATTCCGCTAATAAAAGTTGACTTTGATGCCGCGAAAATCTGATCCCGTTTTTATTTATTTATTTGTCTTCTGGTTGAGCCAATCGGAGCGCAGGGCTCCCTCACGTTTTCAGTCCTGCCGGAGATAAAAGAAGCGCTTGCGTGGTGAAAATTTAAATTTGAGCCAAAGTTGAAAGTGGGATGATTGAATAATAGAAGAAAAGGTTTCGGCGGCGAGGCTGCGGGTTCTACGCTGCTGCATCTCCCAGCATGCTTAGCGCCGACGCTGCAGCGCTGCTGAAACCAGCCACTTCCTGATCCGGCAGCTTCGCTTCTGAAACCAGCTTTCAGTCGCTGTTTGGACGCCTCACGAGCGCGAAGCTCCCTCGCCAGCGAAATCACCATGAATTATTCACATATTTCTTTATTTGCCCTCCAGATCGGAGCAGCACCAATCCGCCGTCGTCAGACTCCATCAGCGTCAAACCGAAACACGACAAACTTCATTAAACTCTCACAATAAGATTCTTTACTGCACAAAGCTTAGCTAGGTGAGCAGTACGGCTAACGTCTGCCCTGTTGCTGTCAAAACATGCTAATTAGCACCAAATTCAGCTCGCTAATGTCTGTCACGTTAGCACAGGTGGCTAATGCTTTTTTTCTACACTCTTCATCGTGGTTACAGATGCTAAAATGTCAACGATCCGGCTAGCGTCTAACTTCTGTTTGAAATGCCAAAACACACACACACACACACACACACACACACACAGAGCGTCTGGCACTCTGACAGCAGCAGCATCTGCGAGGATGTTAGCATCGCGTCGTATGGCGGCGGTGTCGAGGAGCAGATGGTTCATCATTTCAAAGTAAAAGTCGAGCGTAAAGAGAAACAAACAAACTGGACCAACATCAAAGCAGCGTGGGGTCTTTTCCTCATTTAAAAATGGATAAAAGGAGGATTTAAAAGGATCTTTCTGGGAATTCTGCTTGGAAAAGAAGAATCATGTTTTATTCTGTTTGGGGAGACGATGGAAGAGCATTATCCTCAGCTAAACATGCTAAAGCTACGTTGAACCTGATCGATTCTCTGTGGTTAAACCCTAGCCATGCTAACCGGGTTTTAGCCATCCAGCAGCTCTTGAACGCCCCCTGCTGGTTACAGTGAAACCAGCAGCTAACCACACTGTCGGGCCTTTGACGCTCTCGCGTTAGCATCGTTTCTGGACGTTAGCTAGACGTTAGCGCCATGCGCTCGTCCTCTTCTGGTCTTTGATCACAACGTTTCTGTCACAATGACCCATTTTTGCCTTCGACCATTAAAATTCATTAAACTTTCATCTTTCCTGCCTCTAATTTAGGAGACATGACGAATCACAGCCGCCGCCGTCGCCGCCGCCGTGTGCAGGGAATGAGGCCTCACTGCTGCTTAGCAACCAGGCCGGCAGGTGTGTTTCCGACCACGTTGAAGGCAGCGCCGTCGCCGTGGCAGCAGAGGGAGGCCTTGGCGGCGGCTCAGGATGCAAGCGGCGTGACCTTCACGTGTCCTTGCTGCACCGACGTCAAACACGCTCCTCCATCGCCATGGTAACGCCGGCGGAGGCCATATTGGATGGACTTTGGTTTCTACTCTGCATCTTTCATTTCCCGTTTGCCTCCCGAAAGGAAAACATGGAGCGGCGGCGAGTCAGCAGCTTCCTCGCCGCCGCTGGCTTCTCTGACATATCTCCAGATCAGGCGCCGCCGCAGATTTATGGCGCCGTCGGCTGGCGACTGAGCGATCTGATTCAGCGTATAATTGCCCAAAGCCAGTTGGTATCAAACCGACAGCGGCAGCGTTGATTTATTATCCAGATTCCCGGGTTAACCCCGCCCCCGCAGCGAGGAGTCGACTCGCGCATATTAACCGCCGGCAGCCCTGATAAACCCAGGAAATATGGCCTGTTTCCGCTTTTCTCTGCCGGTACTAAATCTTTGCTCAGCTAGCTACGTGGCTCCTGTCACCCCTCCCCCACGGCGACTTGCTCCGCCCACTCACACACCTGTTCTTTTGTTCTTTATCGGCTAACGTTAGCGCAGCATGAGGTTGAACGATGCCACGTCTCATAATTTAAGCAACAATTAGCATCAACTAGCTCAGTTGGGTTTGTAGACGGTGGCGCTAAGGCTAAGATGCTAACGTCTCCTCAACAGGGTGAAAACTACATGAAAACTTGTCCTCAAACAAGCTAACGCGCTGTCGTTGACGCCGACAGGAACGAGCGATCAGACTTGTCGTTCAGGCAAAGACGACAGGAAGGAAATGAAAGTTCTGTTCCCGCCGGTCGGCCCCAGCGGGAAGAGGCCAAAAGAGGACGGGAAGACGGCTCGGATCACATGTTTGGATCAAACGCTGCTGGTCCAGATTAGCGACGTCCCGCCAGGAGATGTTATCGTCACCTGGCAGCTAGCATTAAGCTTTAGCATCAGGGGTCCGAATCTGCTGCTAGATACATAACGTCAGCGGCTATGCTAACGTCAGAGTCCACCCAAGAAGGGCAGAGGTCAAAGGTCAGATCGCCATGGAAAAATGACAGTCAGCAGAGAGCTATAAAAAGGAGGCTAACGGTGGCTACAACAGACCCGTACATGGCCCCAGCTGCGGTAGTCAAGTGAGGATGACACACGAAGAGGTTCTGACCGAATCGGCGCGTTGCTCCACGTTGACGTCCCCCTCGCTGTCCATCGCCATGGCAACGTGCCCCAGCCGTTGCGTCCGCACGTGGTCCTGAATCTGGCTCGATTATTCAGGCCTGAAGACGCTTCGCTCACTTAAAAGCTGAAAGGACTCAGGAGAAAACCGATCAAGCCCTCCTGGTTTTGACCTTTGACCCCCAAGGCCAAATTTAAACGATCCTTTTTTCCTGCGAAAGAAAAAGAGAAGAATTAAGATGCAGGACGAGCAGCAGCCGACGGAGGCGTCTGCTCCCAGGACGCGCCTCTAATTCAAAGGTCAGACGTTGAAATCAAAGATCGCTGCTATTTGACACAGGTTCCTCAAAGGAAAGAAGAAAAACCCCAATTTTGAAAGTTAATGAGGAAGACCGCCGAGGGCGGCTGTCCTCTGCCGCGGCGCTCTGTCGCCCCCGTCCGGCCGAACAGGAGCGTTTCCGGAAATGCTGAGAGAACTCTGTTGTTTCCCGGCTCTGCCGATTCTCCAGGTCAGAGATGCTGAATTCAGGAACAGACCAAATCTCCAGCCTGAATCTTTATTTCCAGACACGAACAAAGCAGTTTCAGGTTAAAAGCGTGAATGTGGTAAAGGGGGCGGAGCAACGGGACCCCAAGCCGCCTTCAGCTGCTCTTGGCGCGCTTGTCCTCCGCGCCGCAGCTCGCCGGCGCCTCCTGGCCTCTCTTGGCGGGGTGATGGGCGGCGCCCGTCGGCGGCTGGCCGTTTCCTCTCCACAGCCTCAGCTCCCTCTTCTCCCGCCTCTCCTCCATCTCGCCGATGTCGGCGGCGAACAGCGCCTTGAGCGCAGGGACCAGTCGTGGGAGGGTCCTGAAGTGGCCGAAGCGAATCTGCGCAGACGCCAAGGGCAGACGGCGGTCAGGTGACGCCAGGGGGTGTGGCTGTACCTGGGCCGGCGGCGGCGGCGAACCCTCATGTGGTCGAAGGAGACGCCGACGCGCTGGGTGAAGTCCTGGCTGAACAGGGGGATTTTGGCGTAACGCTGGCTGAAATGGTTCAACACGATGAAGGCGGCGTTCATCCTCACGCCGACGCCGATGGCCTGCGACGTGGTGCTGCCGGAGACGACCGCAGAGCACACTGTGAGAGGGGCGGAGCTAGACGGCGGGCGGGAACCCGGCGGCGCCCGGACCCACCTGTGGCGCTTCTCGGCAGCCTCCTGCTCCAGACCGTCCTCCAGCGTGGCCTCGTGGATCAGCAGCGTCGCGTCTTTACCTGCAACACAAGCAGCCGTGACACGGCAAGCGCTCGCCCGGCCAGGCGCCGCCGGCGTGCTCACCCAGGCGCACCAGCGCGTCGCAGGGCCTGGTGTCGCCGGAGAAGGCCAGCTTCCAGCCCTGCCGGTGGGTCAGGCTGCAGGCGAAGGCGTGCTTGCAGTGGTGCACCAAGCACGTCTGGAACTGCAGCGGAACCTGCGGTCAAACCGGGACGGCGGCGCTTTTCCCGCCCAGCCCCACCCACCTTCCCAGCCCCACCCACCTTCTCAAGGCCGTTCCTCTCCAGCAGCGCCTGGATGGACGCTTCCGTCCGGGGCGCCGGCGGCTCGCCGCCGTCCTGCAGCGACCTGTTGGGGATGAAGCTGAGAGACGCCAGGGCGCTACGGTTAGCCAGGTCGCTACGGTTAGCCTAGCAACCATCAGTCCCATCAACTCAAAATCACAACAAAGGGAAAAACTAGAACAGTTCTTGGTTTTAGCCAAAGTGGCCGGTAAACGCCGGCATCCTCCCAAAACCCCGATCAGGAAGACGCTTAAATAAATAAAGTTAAAAAAAATCTACTTGTAGAGCGGCTCTACAAGTAGATTCAAGCTAACTCGATTATAAAGAAAAAAGTGAAATGTCGATAAACTGAAGGAGAAGAAGGCGGAGCTAGAGCGCCCCCCGCAGGTGGGAACGGAAGGCTCCACCTACTCCACGTGCTGGAGGACCTCCTGGCACTGCTGGTGGTACTGGTTGAGCCAGCTCATGATCTGGACCGGCGCCACCAGGTGGACCGGGCTCCGGGGTCGTCCCAGCTGCCGCTGAAAGGGTTCAAAGCCGCTGGTTAGTTCCAGCACCGCGGCGGTGGGCCGTTACCGCGGCGACGGCGTACCAGGGCGCGGTCCCTCTGGTAGAGCAGCATCAGGAGGCCCTGAAAGGCAGGAGAGCGCCGTCAGCGGACACGCCCACATGCCGGAGACCGCCGGGCGCGCGGCTACCGTGTGATGGTCGGCGTGGAGGTGGGAGACGAAGACGGTGGAGATCTGGGATAAGACCTGGTCCACGGCGTTCCCGTAGTGCCGGCAGAGCTGGCCGAACGTTCCCTCGCCGCAGTCCAGCAGGAGCGAGGCGCTGGAGCTGCGGAAACAGACGCCGTCACAGCCGCCCGGCCCACCGGGCCCACCGGGCCAACCGGGCCACCGCCCCCCAGTCCCACCTGAGGTGGACCAGCGTTCCGCTCACGTTCCGGATCTTCATGGGAAGAGCCGAGCCCGTTCCCAGGAACACCACCTCCGGGAAGTTCTCGCCCTCTGTGGGAAAGACAGGATGGTGACGGAAACCCAGATTTTCCGTTCCGGGTTCAGGAAAGTTCACCAGAACCTTCAGCAGCGTCGGACAAACGGAGCTTCCGGCACGCCTCCACCTCCTGCTGGAAGTTGGGAACCTCGGACGCTTCCTTGACAAAGTCGTCTGGGTTACAGACAGGAACGGACTCTCTGGGGGAGGAGTCAGAGCAGACGGTGAGGGGAGGGGCCAGGGCGAGGGGAGGGGGCGGGGCGGGGCCAAACTCACCGCTGCCACTCCAGCGCTGGTCTGAACTGGAACTTGAGGAGACACTCGGCTCGAACACTCGGAACAGGAAGGCGGGCCGGAGGTTCCTGAGGGCAAGAACCAAGAACTCAGGGTTCTCCTGGTTTCACGGTGGACTCGGAAGACCACCAACGCCGCCCGTGGGCCCCTCGGCCAATGGGGATGCAGCGTTGGCTGTGGGGGCGTGGCTACCGGGGCTGTCCAGGTCTGGAGCGGAGGGAAGATCTCCGGGTGGATCAGGTTCAGCTGGGTCTGGATCTTGTGGCTCCGGACGTTGTGGACGGCGGTCACATGTTCGTTCAGGATCAGATGCTCCGTGGAGGCCGGAAACCTGCAGAGGCCAAGCGCACGTTTGCAACCGTCGCCCGCCGGCGTGCTCGCGAGCGGCCCCACCTCTCCATCCAGGCCCGGTAGCCGTCTGTGCTCAGAACCCGCTCCGGGGCCATGTGCACCACCAGCGCCGCGGCGTCCTCCGAGCCTCCCGTCTGGTACCTGCGGAGGACGGCGGGTGAGGAACGGCTCGGAGCGCATCCGGCGTGGCGGCGGGAAGCGTCACCTCCTCAGCGGCTGGGCGGAGCACACGGCCTCCACGAAGGCCTCCGACGGACACTCCACCACCAGGAAGGCGGGTCCGGGGTCGGGGGGCGTGCACACCTGCTCGGGCCGGATCTGCGGGGACACAGGGTCAGCAAACAGGCCGCAGCGGCGGCCAATCAGAGAGCCGGCTACGGAGGCGCCACCTCTCTGCCCTCGTAGGTGACGCTTCGGCCGTCCTTCAACGCGGCGATGAGCGGCCCGATGGCGGCGGTGCCTCTGGCGGAGGGAGGGGGGTAGGGTTAGACCTTTGAGGGCTCCCTCTGGTGGTGGGCGAGTCCAGGTCGGGAGCTCCGCCCCCTTTGACCACCAGAGGTTCTAGGCTCTTCTCAGGTGTGGAAGGAGAAGACTTACACAGGTAAACCCAGCTCCCTGGCCTGGGGAACCAGGAAGTTCCCTTTCTTAGGGTGGAGCTGCAGAGAAAAGCAGAGGAGAAGGTTGAGGAGGTGGGAGGAGGTGGGAGGAGGCCCCCCGGAGCAGAGAGGAGCTCACCTTGCAGATGAAGGCCACCAGCAGGGAGGCGTCTCGGGCCGACCCCTCCTGGGTCCGACCGCTCCGAGCTCCGGCAGCTGTGCTGGACTCACCTGGACCTCCTGCAGGTTCTGGGTGGTTGTCGGGGGAGACGGCTGGAGCAGAAACAGGCCGTTAGCATCGAAGGCAGCTCAGGCGTCACCGTGGAAACCACCGGAACTGACCGAATATGGGAACCTGCTGGACCGTCATGGTGCTGTCGGTGTACGGCTCAGCGGCGTACGGGCGAACGGCTGGAACCCAAAAACCGCTCAGAGGTTAGAAACACACACACACACACACACACACACACCCCTTTGATCTGTGGGCCCCCTCATGAGCGCTAGCATTAGCATTAGCAGCAGACATACACAGTTTGATGTCTTCCAGCGGTCCGGAAAAGGACTTGATGGCGTTCAGGAAGTTCTCCTTTGATAAAAACACATCAAAGTCAGGCCGTGGAGATGAAAGGAGCGGAACAGCTCCCCTGGTGGCGGAACGCTGGTGTACAGGCAGCGCATCAAAGGTTCCGTCACTCCAGGTCTCACCAGCTGCGGCGGTCCAGACAGGACACACTCGGGAACGCCGATGTCCTTGAGGGTCAGAATCATCCCTGAGGAGGAAGATCAAAGATCAAAGTCACGCTTCCATCGCTGGTGTCAGGAGAGCTGCTGGGGCGTTAGCGTGTCTGAGCCACCGGACAAACCGCCGACGTTCTGCCAGTTCATCCGGGTCACGAAGATGTTGTCCAGGTGAGTCGCTTTCAGCCTGTGGGAGGAGCAAACAGGTGAGTGGGCGGGGACTCCGGAGGTGGAGCAGGGGCGGGTCTTACTTGTGCTCCTGCATCAGTCTCTGGGTCCCTTCGCCACAGTTGAACAGATACCTGCAGCGGAGATCAGGGTTAGCCGGCGGCTAAATCACGCGGCGGACGCGATTCCACGTTTCCATGGCAACGGTGGACCGGAAGCCAACAGCTCGGCCTCCAGACGCCACAGTTAGCGACAGAAAGATTCTGAAAGCTGCATTTATCGTCTTTTGACTGATGTGAACCACAGATCCACCACTCGGGTTGGTCGGCTCACCTGTTGAACTCGGAGAAGACGTAGACGGAGGCCGGGTTGTCTCTGCTGCCCGCCCCGAGCACCTGCAGGTAGACGGTGGACGGCCCGTTGGCGTCCGGCCGCCTGCTCCGGTTCTCTTTGCACTTGACCCGCCGCAGCGGCTCCTTGTGCCGGGCCTTCCTCGGTGGCTGCCAGCCCTCCAGGTTGGAGCTCGACATGGTTGGGGAAGAGTGGGAAGAGTGGGAAGAGTGGGAAGGAAGGCGACAGCGAGCCGCGGGGAGACGTCCTGCTCCGAGGAAGAGCCGCAAACAACCAGGGCTCATACTAGGAAGCCTCCAGTCGGTTTAAGGGCCACCGGCACCGCCTGGTTCCGGGATACAATCTAAGGACTGCTCCTCGACACTTTCCTACATCTCCTTTTGCCAGGTTATTTCCCTAAAGGACGCTGAAAACGCTCTTCGAGAAGCGACGACACATGTGACACTTCTTCCGGCATCTAATGATGACGTAATCTGCTCTTGGCGCTCATTGGTCCGCACAGTATTTATCCGGTTTGTTAGCCAATCAGAGTGGCTGCTTGAAGCAGGGGGCGGGCTACAACAGAGGTTGAACTAAGCAGCAAAAACAGGCCGGTAAAGCTGCTAAAGTGGCTTTAAAAGGCGGTTTGAGCACAAATATGGAGTCTTCTTTGAAAATGTTTCCCCAGTAGTTGAAAATATTGTTGTTTTGCTTAATTTTTGACCCAAAACAATCCAGAACTTGTCTCTTTCAGTTTCTTTATTTATCAGCAGCTGCTAACAAACAACCTTTAAAGTGAGAATCACGGTTCTGTTCCAATCCCGACCCGAGCCCACACCTGCTGCTGGAACATCAGCGGCCTGCTTTTACTGGCTTGATCAGGTGGAGACCATTACGGTGCATAAAAGTGTGAGTGTGTGTGTGTGTGTGTGTGTGTGTGTGTGTGCGTGTGTGTGTGTGCGTGTGCGTGCACGCACGAGAGAGAAACGAGAAGTTTGTTTTAACATCAACATACAGACGTGACTGAAATGAAACGTGATCATTTCAATACTTTAGAATAATTCTCTCTTAACGCTGAAGGAGACCAAACAAACAGACGCCACGTCAAAGTCTTTTTCTTGCCGTTTTAGCGTCAGAATCCTTTCTGCCGCGGCACCGATGTCCTGACATCAGTCCATGTACGTGGGCGAGCTGGGCGACGCCGGCATCTGATCCAGAAGCCTGCAGACGTAAGCGGCCACGTCCACCGGGCGCTCCTCGTACATCTGGATGAAGGGGTCTCTCTGCAGGCGGGAGGCAGCGCCGGCATCACCGGCTGCTCAACGCACACAGGCACGGAGGCGGAGACGGCGGCAACTCACCAGCAGCTCTCTGTATTTAGGCCTTTTGGATTCGTCCTTCGTGAGGCTGCGAGACAAAGAAAAAGCTGCAGTTCAGACTCGTGTCCAGCAGGGCAGCCTGCCAAAATCAGTGAAACTGCACATTTGTGCTAAATCACCAACGACCCTCGGCTAGTAGCCGGCTTCATCAGAATTCCTCACCATACGTTGACAAAGAAGATAAACTTGGGGGAGAAGCGTCTCTCCTCCGAGTTGCTGAGCTGCGGCGGGTCCCCTCGGACCACCTGAGTCAGCTGATCAAACACGCTGTTCCACTTGGGATACGGGAACCGTCCGGTGGCCAGTTCGTACTGAAAGACACGACCGAGGACGCGGCCACTGAAACCCTGGGCCACCTTCCACACGCTCAGCCTCCGGCACTCACCAGCGTGATTCCCAAACTCCAGACGTCCGAGCGCACGTCGTAGCCCTGCCTGGACGCGCTGGGGTCAATTCGCTCGGGCTGAAAAGGGACAAAGCGGGTTGGAGCGAGAACCAAACCTCTGAACGGCTGCGGTGCTTGTTTCAACCAGTAGGCGGCGTGGTGGAGTCGCGTGCTTGAGAACACCCACAAACCACTTTGTTCTCAGAAACGGGGCTGACCCAGGACCCGGAGGAACCTGGTTCTGGTTGAAGTCGAGGCTGGACGCCTTCAGGGACGGACCCAGAGCTCTGGGCGAGGGGGCGGGGCTACTCACGGCCATGTAGGGTCGGCAGCCCGCGTCTCTGGTCTTGGCGATGGAGTCCACCAGCTGACCGCTGATGCCGAAGTCACACAGCTTGATGTTGCCGTTCCGGTCCAGGAGGATGTTGGACGGTTTGATGTCTGCGAGGACGAGAAGACGACAGGGTGAGCCGAGGCCCCGCCAGGCGGCGGCGGGGACGGCGGCATCCTCACCGCGGTGGATGATCTTCAGGTTCTCCTTCAGGTGGTTCAGAGCCTTCACAGTCTGGAGGACGGAGAGCAGCCGTGAGCGGGGAAGGACGGACGGAGGCGTGGCCTGGCGCGACACTTACTGCTAGCGTTATTTTCCCTAAAATCTCCTCCGGAATCACGTCGTTTAGCGAACAATACACAAATTTGTAAAACTTGTCTAGCGAGGTAGCCATGAGTTCCATACAGATCCAGCAGTCGCCCTGGAAGACAGACGCAGGCGGTGAGACAGAGCGGCGCGCCGGCGGCGGTGGCGGCGGCGGAGCTCCGGCCCACCTCCCTGAAGAGGGCGCCGTAGAACTGGACGATGTAGGGACAGTCGCTGCTCCTCATCACCACGTCCAGGTCCATCAGCAGCTGCTTCTGCTCCTTCTCGTCCACGGTGGAGCGGATCCGCTGAGGAACCGGAGGACAAAGCAGCCGGTGCTGGGCGGGGCCCGGAGGCTGGCCACGCCCACGGCCTGACTCACCTTCACCGCCATGATCTGGCTGCTGGGCTTGTGCACCATCTTGTTGACGGAGCCGTAGGCGCCGCGGCCGATCTCGCCCAGGTCCTTCAGGTCCTCGGCCGTGAAGTCCCAGTGCTGCTCCGAGATCTTCAGCTTCCCCGACGACTCGATGCTGTGCGTCCTCAGCCGCTCGCTGGCGCCGCCGAAACACAGAGAGAAAACGTCAGGAAGGACGGCGGCGGCAGCCCGGTGGCGGCGGCGGCGGCGTTACTCACATGTGGGGGTTCTGGAAGGGCGGGCCCGCCGTGTTCAGCGTGAACCTCGTCATGGGTTTGACGGAGGGGTTAGCAAAGTTTAGCTTCAGGGCTTTACGTTTGCCTGCGGAGGGAGGGACGGTCATGTGATCGGGTGTTCCCGGCTGGAGCGACGGGCGAGCCAAAACGGGACAAACGGGAAGGTGGACAAACGTCCCTCAGGGACCATGCAGCATCTGACCGTCACCATATCAGCTGACGGCGGCGAGCCTCGGACCAAAGCGCCACAATCAGTCTTTGGCTTTGATCTTTGCTAAACAGCAAAGGTCGTGACCCCGGCGCGACCTTTTCCCACCTGTTCTTCTGCTTCTGGGCCCATGCTGGACTGTATGCTCGAGTTAGCATGTCGCTAAAAACCCATCTCACACACACACACATGCTCGTCAAGGCCAACTGCTTTGATTTTAGACAGACTCCGCCCACAAACACGAGAGCCTTCTGGAATTTTAACGAGGTGAGGACGACGACGTGCAAACGTGTCTCGTCTCGAAGAAGAAAAACACCCCCGGGACAACATGCGGCTGTTAGCGGCGGCTAGGCTCCTCCCCCCGGGACAGAGGCGGTCCGAGGGGACGGGTAAAGGCTGGAGATGAAAGCTCAGTCAGCGACCATCTTCCAGGGAAAGCGCCAGTTTCCGCTAATCTGTTTGGAACCCAGCCGCTCCCGGGAAAGTCGGCGTTAATGGAAACGTTGATTAGCAGCTTTGACAGAGGTCACAGAGGTCGGGGGGTTAGCGAAGGTTAAAGGTCAGGCTTCCCCTCTACCCGACCGTCAGGAGCCAAGGCGGCGCCGAAGGGAGGAGGGCTGTCTTACTGGGAGGGGCTCCAGACAGGCTCATCTGGAAGGCTGGAGGCGAGAAGAGAACCTTTAGTTCCCCCCAGAAACAACCCATCTCAGAAATTGGCCTCGAACCGCAAACAGGCGAGCGGCGGCAACCAACAGTGAAGATCAAAGAGAAACTGAACGCTTTAGGTCGCTCGGACGGCCCAGTCCCCTCCTCTCCTCACTGTTGGTCACCGTGGCAACAAGGAACCAATGGAGACGCACACACAGAACCGGGATGAGATGATGGCGGAAGAACGAGCTCACCGTCACGTCGGCGGTTAGCGTTTGTTCGTTAGCAGGCGAGAGAGACAAGAGATCAAAGAGCAGTAGAGAAATCAGAGATTAATCATCAGAAGGCAGCTGTGATTCCTGTCAGACACATCAACAGGTGACTTTCACACTCCGCATCAGAAAGGCTGCACTTCCGGCACAGCTGCTCAGAAATCTGATCTGAATCGGATTTCGGAGCTTGAATCTCAATTCAGTGAATCTTCTGGCCAAAGAGGCGAGTTTGGACCGGACAAACGGGAAGCTGGGACTGAAAATCAGGAGAGCAATCAGGACCAGAGGCTGTGGTCAGAAAGGACGGAAGCGAGTGCCGGGACGAGGACGGTCCCGGTTAGAGGAATAAAAGCAGGCACCTGTTTCGCTCTGACATCTCCAGCAAGTGTTGGAATCTGCGAACGAGAAGAGACAAAGATCAGCAGCTCGCGCGCGCTCGTCCATCAGCACCAGGAGCCAAGAGCACCCGAAGGCGGGTTCGGGTCCCCGGCCTTCCTGCTCCTCCGCAAGGACACTTTCTCTCTTTTGCTGGGTTTCTGGCACCTTCGAGCGAGCCTGGCTGGGAGAGAAGGTCTCTCAGCCCAGCTGCGGAATCCAACTCGCATCTTTGCATTTAAAGATCAGCTGAGCTTCGCTGACGTTCACGGGCGAAAGCTGGGATTTTGCTGCGATGCCGGGACAGCAACGAGGACGTGAAACGTGTCTCACTGGCTGTTTGGAACGTCTCGTTCCGGGGAGTAGCCGCAGCCTCCCACGGCTAACCCGGCTAACGTTAACCTTCACCGCCGCAGGAGCCCCGGGCCGGGCTCCGGCTCCGGCTCCGGCTCCAGCACTCACCCTGGGGGCTGCTCATGGTGGTGATGTGCTGGGACTGGTGCTGGTGAGCCGCCGGCCCGCCGCCGCCGCCGCCGCCGCCGCCGCCGCCGTGACCGTTGGGTGATGAAGAGTTGTTGGAACTCGCCATTGTTGTGTGTTTGAATTCCATCGGCAGCGCCGGGCTGCACCGCAGATCCGCGGAGATCGCGTTCGCCTCCCCGCTGTCGCTGCCGCCGCGCCGAGGGCAGCTCCGGGCCGCAGGAAGACGCTCGGGGACGGAGGGGCGCTGGGGGCCGGCCAAGTCCAGCAACGTGTCCAAAGGGCTGCGTGCGCGTTAGATGCCCCCGTGCGCTGCAGACCTGCGGCTAAGCTAACGGAGCTAGCCGAAGCGATCAGCTGACGGCGTCAACAGCCGCCCATGAGCGGATGTTGTGGACGGTTTCTTTCAGAATAAAACAAAAAGTGTGTTCTTGCAACTAAAAACGGTCATTTTATTCAGGTTATGTTTGATGTTCTTGTGTCATTATCGTGCCAGTGTTGGGAGGGTTGAATCAATGTTTTCTACAGTGTCTGGCAAATGCAGTCTTATTTACTTTATTAATATTTTTTTCTCTTTATTGTTCTGAAAAGCATCGACCATCGTCATCTTTTGGACTTAACGTTAGTTTTATTTTTCCGTGTCGTTTATTTTGAACACGTTAAAAAAATAACAATCATGAAATTGGAATTGCATGTTGAATAAGTCTGACAAGAAAACATCTTTACAAAATATTACCTGAGGAAACCGAAGGAAGCAATATTTTATTTTGTAAAGAACAAGGCCGCCTCGCGGATACGGTGACGTTGGGCTGCGCGCTTGTTTTGATGGTCGGGGCGGTCCGGTGATTAACCTACAGGATCGCTGGTTACTACCTGAAACCACTGTGAACGACATGTGAGCTGAAACTGTAGCATCAAATACAACACCCACTTGTACTATGATTCATCGTTTGAAACAACAAAACAACGAATCGTTACATTTGAATTCCTACAGTTTCTCCTGTGCGGACCCCGTAAAACGGACCGCTCTCGGGATATCGAACACACCCTCGCCTCGTCCCTGAGCGGAAGGTGCCGTTGTTTATTCCGTCTGTACGTCGCGCCGGGGTGGGCGGGCAAGTGAAGACTGACAGAAATGGGGGACGTTTGTAAAAAGCAGGAGAGAAGGTCGTGGATTTCTGTCGCCTGGCGGCTCTGCAACCTGAGCATGTCCGCATTCCTCAGTCTGGCCACGTATGTTCAGGTGACTGATTGATTTGCTTTCCAAAGTTTTCCGCGTGTCGTGGTTTATTTCTTTTAACAAACACGTGTTTGCTTTTAGATGAACGACCCTGACGCAGGAGTGTGGATGGTGAGAACACGCAGATATCTGCGGGACTGCGGCGCTTTTGTGGCCTGAACGCAGCGGGTGTGTCTTGCAGGCCGCTTACGGAGTCCCCGCGGTGCTGTCCGGACTGGTCGGACTGGACCCTCACGTGACAGGTGCGATCAATGAAAAGCTCGTTTGAATGGATGAGCCGCAGGGAGGAAGAGTACTCTCCCTTAGCGGCGAAGATGGAACACCGTATCCCGGTTTTCTCCTTTTTTTTAACTTGTTGAAGCGGTCATCGGTTTCAGGTCACGTGCTGCCCCCGCGTGGTCAAACCGCGGTCCTACAAACCAGGAATTCTGAGACGCCGGAAAGATGAAAGCGTTTGAGTGTCATTCTCTGAACGTTTTCGCTCTTCGCGCTGACAGCCATGCCACTCTTTCAGTCTAAGCCTGGCGTCTCCCCTCCTGACAGAGACGTTGCCATGGCGGCGAACGTCTGACCTTCACGTGATGCTCTCGGTGGCCGTGGTTGCCATGTTGGGCTGGAGACTGGACCGGGAGCGTCTGTGGGAGATCTTCCATCAGGAGGAAGGCAGGCATGTCTCCAGTTGGACTTTGTACCCTCCACACGGTTCTCTGGCCTAACGAACGTCCTGTTCTTGTCTTCAGGGAGTTTTCGGGGCTCCTGCTGACGACCGTTTGGCTCCTCTTGTGTCGCCACTCTGGACGGTAAAATCGGACCTTTTCCAGGTTGTTGGTTGCTCGGAGGTTTCTGACGCCCATCCTCCTCCTCTCAGGGCTCCGGTCGGGACCCTCAGAGTGCTGACGGCTGTCGCCGTCACAGTCTTCCCCGTTGTGGCCTGGCTCTATTACCATGGCAACGAGGAGCTCAGGTCCAGCTGGCCGGCTCACTGCAAGACCGCAATTTAGCCGCCGCGACCAAACCGGTGGGCTTGGATCTGACCCAAGATGAAAGCAGCTTGAATCGCCATCATTAGAGACAGGACTGATCAGGACGGAAGGTGGGAGCGGCCACGTGAGGGTTCAAAGGATCAAAGACGCCGCTTTAATGTTCACACAAATTCAGATTAATCACCTGTTCAGCCAGAAACTTCTGGAACAAATTTAACAAATGTAAAACTTTAGTAGAATCTATGAGGACGTAAAAGAGATTTTTAAAAATATAATTTTCAGTAATTGTTTACAAATATGGTATTTTCTTTAAGAATGCAGTATTACATCATTCTATACCTATTTTCTAATGAAAGATTTGTTATATTTATGATTGCAATGATCTTGAAAACTTTGAATAAAGTGTGATTTTTTTCATTCGTTAGCGGTCAGGGATCATCTGAATTAGTTTCAGATGTTTTCGCATACGTGAAAATGCTCCAATTTTATTCCAAGGAAGCAATCACCTTCTTTTTGTCCATTTTTAAACATTTATTTGTGAAACTGAAGTTAGAATCTGAGTTTCTGGAAGAACCACTTGTTTTTGCCCGTCTTGTACCTGCAAAAACAAAGGATTTCCAGTTCAGGTCAAAGTAAAGGTGGAATTATTCCCTTCATAACCCTTTAATGAACCAGTAAGAACAGCAAGGCGGCCACTGACCTCTCCTCAAACTTGACCTTGGCTTCCCGCCTGGCTTTGCGTTTGAGGGCTGGATCTCTGAAGACGTCCTTGTTGACCACAGTTTTGTCCAGAGGAATGTCCACCGAGTACCTGAGGGAATCCCAAACGTCAGATGACTCCGTTACCACGGAGACGTCTTACGAGTCTAACCCCTGAGCGTGTTTTCTAGGAACCGCAGCATGCAGCGTTGGTACTTCGGTGGATTTACCGGCTGCTGTGGGAGCAGTCGGACCATCAGTATTTACAAAGATCGGTAAAAGGAGCCTGAAGGTAACGGTTAGACTTGAACGGCGAAGCTGCTCGACGAGCGCCGACAGGATGGTCTCCGCCTGCCCTCGCAGCGGCGTCCTGCACTAAAGGAGCCACGAGAAGGTGGAAACTCCTGAGGAGCCTGAACGCAGCCGGGAGGGGTCAATTAGTGATTCTAAAACAGATCAGTAAGACAGGCTGGGACAGGCCTCAGCAGGTTGCCACGGAAACGGCCAGGTTGTTAACAGCCTCAGAACATCACAAATATCCAAGATGAACCTTCCGGAGGGGTCCGTTAGAGAGAGCCTGACCGGCTCAGCGGCTCCCCGGAGGCACCGCTGCGGAGCACCCACCTGGTGGGCATCAGGTGGTTGTAGTTGAACACCTTGACGAAGGCTTTGATCTTGGACCTCTTGGCCACCTTCTTCTTGCCCATGGTGGTGGTAACTTTGCGGGGGTAGCGGTCGATGCCGGCGACCAGAGCGTGACTGTAGGGGCGGTCGGCTGTGCCGTCATCGATGTTCTGAAAGCAGAGCGCAGGTGTGTGAGGGTCCAGGTCCACGGACCACCTGGAGGGTGTTGGCACACGCACACACACACACACACACACACACACACACACACACACACACACACACACACACGCCAACCTTCACGATGACGGCTTTGCGGCCGGCGTAGCGTCCGGCCAGGACCATCACCACCTTCTCCAGGCTTCATGAACTTGCCCATCTCTGACAAACAAAACAGTCAGTCATCAGCACGAAGAATCGAGTTGCTCTGAAAGAAGTGAGTCAAAATAAAGAGCAGATTTTTCTAGATTTGTTACGGCTGCCTGTCTGCTAGCATTAGCAACTTGCTACTTCAGAATCTTCTTGCAAGAGTTGAAGCGCTAAGGTTCGATTTCGCCAGTGAGACAGGCGCAGCTAGTTCAAAGCAAAGGTAACATTGTATGTAGTTCTGCACTGCTCGAAGCAGGAAAATCAGGGTGTTAGCTGTTCGACTGTGAGACGAGCGTCTACCAAGGGAGCGGCCATGTTGAAATACGGGCCACGGCAACTAAGCGCATCAACAATAGTTGCTTTTCTACCAATAGAGATTTAAAAACCTAACGAAAATCGATTAGCCTGGGTTAGATGAGTGTTTGTCGTAAGGCAGACATGATAAAAACGGTAAAAACGAGTCCATCTGTTAAGATGGACGAAGATTGTTTCAACGAATGCTGGACTCACTTCTGCTGCTCTACGGCCACCGCTAAGGAAAGGAGGAGGGGGAGGAGTTTGCTCAACTTTGACCTCACGGGCCCGACGTCACTTCCGCGTGTGTCGAACGTTTCTTGAAATGATAATAAAAATTTAAAAATAACAATGGGAATTCATATAATCGGGCAAACTTTTGTCTTGGCTGATAAAACTATAAATTCAAAAATAATGTTCAATCAAAAAGCTTTGTGAGAAAACAGCCGAAGGTCCAGGAAATAATTTGTTTTGGTTGTTTTTCTCTATTTTCACATCTAACTTTTTATGAATTTATGAATCTTTAGTTACTTATACATATCCCACTATTCACCACAAGTTTTGATACTTATTTGCAATAAAAATATTTAAACAATGTGACTTTTTTAATGTATCATTTATTTATTATTGTATTGCTGCTGGAACCCTGCAATTTCCCCGTTGTGGGGTAAATAAACATATATTCTATTCTATTTTATATTTCTAACTAAACTGAGTATTGGCTGAGGACAAATAAAAATATGATCCCATTTGTAAACAACGCCTTTCAACATTTTTGACATTTTAGGAGACAATTCAGATGTTTCCACTGAATAATAAAGAAAGACAGATTCTGAAAATCATTCATTTGTTTACATTTAATTTCAGGGTTACATGTTTTTTTTGAAACATGATAAAATCAAAGTTCACAATTCACAAATATATATATATATATATATATATATATATATATAAGGTTAAAACAAGCAAAACCAAAATGATTTAGTGTGATATTCTGAATGAGGACTTCAAATCGACATAGATAAAATGTGCAATCGCAAAAAATACATTTAAATAATGAAAAACTGAGCAAAGAAAATGAAATCGGAAGCCAAATATTAAAGCAACCACAAACAGACCCGTTTCTGCAGTAACATAAATAAAGTTCAAAGGGTGTCCAATCACAAAGTGCAGATTTTTTTCAATCTCAGGAAACCAAAACACACCCATGAAGGGAGGATGTCAGCGGTCCAGAGGCGGAGGCGTCCAGACAGCAACAGCACAAGCACGTCCACAACCGGGAATCTGGCCTCATTCCAACAGCATCTGGGCTTTTTACATTCACGTCTGGGAGATTTCACACATGCAGCATTTCTGGAGGAGTCAAACTTCAGCAGAAATCCACAATTAACCTGCAATTGTCTCAGAAAGGCAAATAAATAAGATATTAAATGAAGGTTTAAATACCAGCACTGAGCGACACCTGGGGAGGAGAGAAGCAGCAGCTGACACAGGCTCCGCCCACACCCGACGCCAACGACGGGACCCTGCGTCACAGTCCAGCAAATAAAAACCACTCCTTCAAAAGTTCAGGACCAGCGTTACCGCAGCGCCAGCGGCTGCGCCTGCTACCGCGAGCTAACGGCCGACCGCTACAGCGCCTGGAACAGACGGGAACATCGGCCCCAGCAAAGGTGCACAGGTCCGTTATTTGGTCACGGTTCCACGTCAGCATGGAGAAGCCACGGCTCGAAGCACTTGTTTGAGCGTCTTTGGTGCATAGGTCAGGGGAGGGTCAAAGGTCAGGAAGGAGCCTGCCTAAGGCAGGCTAACAGGTAACGCTGCTACATGCGCCACAGACCCCAACCACCCTCAGACGACAGCGAAAGCCAAACATTTGAGGCGAGCAGCTACTGAGAAGACATCTAAGAGGGCCTCCACAGCGCCGCGCCAAACTCAAACAACATCAAAGCGCTCAGAAAGGCGTCCTTGCATGTTCTTCAGCTGCTGCACAGCCAGGGTCCACCGGGAGGCTGAACTTCAGGTGACTGGTGCGGCCCAGGATGCGCAGCCCCCCTCAAAGCCGGTCTGGGCCATGTAGCTCCAGGCCTGGTAGTGGTCCACCAGGGTCCCGGACTTGCAGAGCAGGTTGAGCCAGGACACCAGGCGCTGCTCGTTCAGAGCCATGCACACCAGCGCTTTGAACTTGGTGTCCGGACCCCGCTTGTAGCGCCCGTGCTCCTTCAGCACGCTGTGAATGGCCCACAGCAGAGACTGCTTGGGCGTGACGGTCACGGCAGCGCCCCCCACGGGCAGGCTGAAGGACTGGGACAGCTGGCGGGCCGGCGACTCCACGAAGGCCCTCCCGTTCTTGGAGTGGTAATACTTGACAAAGAGGTCCCAGGGGTGCAGGGCCTGAGGCGCGGGCTGGTGGGGCAGCAGGCAGGAGATGGGTGCCAGCACCAGGCTCATGGTCTGCGAGGGCGAGAACAGGCCGTGAGCCAGCAGGTCTTTCAGCGCCGGCGCCAGCTCCTTCCTGACCGCCGCCGTGAGCTCGTCTCGGGGCCCCAGCGCCTCGTTGCTGGTGTAGTTGACCACGTGGTCCAGCGAAGGCTGCCTGCGAGAGCCCAGCACCCGCACCTTCTCCACAGCGCCCTCCAGGCGCTGCAGCAGGGGCCCGTAGTCCTGCTCGGTGGACTCCTGAGGCCAGACCCTCTGCGGAAGATGTCCGGGGCCGCAGCCGAACTGGCTGACGGCAAACATCTGCAGCACGGCCAGGGCCTTCTGGATCAGCTGCAGGCCAGACTCTCGGATCTTCTGGGCCTGCTCGGGGTCCACTAAAGACAGGCAGGGACGCTCCGTCAGAGGGCTCAGGCCGCCACAGGCACGTTAGCATGCTAGCCTACCCTTCTTCGTTCCGGGACCTCTGCTGCTGCTGGCTGGCGGTTGAGGGCGCTGAGCGCTTCCGTCCGACAGCAGCGGGTTTCCGGCCTCGTCTGCCGGGAGGAGAGACGTTAGCGCCCCAAAGCGGCAGGCGGAGCTACGGCGGCCAGCGGAGCCTTCACCCACCCTGGATGAAGTTGATGAACATCTCCAGGTCCCTGATCTGCGTCTTGAGCTGGTCCACCAGCTGCTCTTTGACGCGGGCGGGGTTGACGATCTGGGCGATGGCGGCGTCCACTCGCTGCCGCAGCTCCTCGGGGGACAGGCTCCCGATGTCCTCGTTCAGGTTCACGTCCAGCTTCTTGATCAGCTCGTCAATGATGACCTGACAACAGGACCGGAGTCTGGAGGTTATCACATGATCTCTGCTCTGACCGTTACCCTGGAAACACAACGTCCCGGCAGCGCCGCCATCAGGCCAAAGACGTCAGCCTCACGTGAGCCCTTTGGTGTGAAACTCTCACTTTCACCCTAAAACAGACCAAAGAAATGATGCTTGCATCAAAGCCCCACCAGAGACGAGGCCGTCAGCACCGGGACCTTAAAGGGAGGCAGAAGACAGAAAACAGGTTTGATCTGACTCTTCCTGGTGAGAAGATGGAGCTCTGATCACACAGCCTGGGGAGGACCAAAGTGGTCACACCTGATCAGAAACAGGTTTTACTGCAGTTTCAGGAAACCGCCAGAGCTCACACCATCAGCCGCAGGCGCCGACACCTGTCACACACGAAAGCAACCAGGAGCAGCTGTGGAGGAGCCAGAAGCTGCGCCCGTGCTGGCCTACCTTCTGCCTCTCCATGACCACCGACTGCGGCAGCGAGTCGTAGCTCCCCTCCTGGTAGGCGAATCGCTCCAGGTCATCGAGCTGCGTCTTCAGCTGAAAGATGAGATCTTTCTGCTTCTCCCGCTGAGCCTCCAGACGTTCCCTCTTCTCCCTTTCAGTCTGGAAGATTCACACAAACGGCCACTTTAACATCCAGAACACAAGGGCGTTAGCTCGTGGGCTAGCGCCAAAGCCTCCGACTCACCCGATCCTCCTGTGAGCGAAGCGTGTGAAAACCAGAAATAACACAAAAACCTTCAGGGTGAAAGAACGAGACTTATGGCCAACCGAGAATCAGCTCGAGCCGTTACTAAGCAGACAGAAGCTAGCAGATGAAGCTAGCTCGATAACACGCTTCAAAGGATATGAACAACCTGGAAGAAACAGAATCACAAGTTTCTTATCGGCTTTACCACAGTGGAAAATCATAACAAGTCTTCTCAATAAAATACATAAAAATGACCAAAACACCATCTTAAAGTAGCAGATGAATGTGGCGTAAATCGGAAAATGGGATAAACTTCAACTACGCGTGGATGTTATATAGGTTTTTGGTGAAATTTTGTCTGTAATTTTGTGCAGAATTGATGTTATTGAGTTAAATCTGATGAAAAGCTGCTCATCATTGACGATATTACCAAAATAATGTTAAAACTGCTCGTTTTTCTGCTCTGTGATTAAATTCCTCTTGTTTTTCTGCTCTGTGGTTTATATTTCTGTTGTTTTTGCTGCTCTGTGGTTAGATTTCTCTCGTTTTGCTGCTCTGTGGTTTATATTTCTGTTGTTTTTGCCGCTCCCTCGGCGCCCCCGCGGGGCTCCGGACCAAGCTCACCGAGTTCTCCGGCTGCTGCTCGTCCCGGGCCCGGCAGCCCACCACATGCGGGCAGCCCCTGAAGGCGAACTCCTCCACGTCCGCCAGCATCTCCTCCTTGTCGCCGCTCGGGGCGTGAACGATCTGCTTGAGTCGGAACTGGACCTGGGCGAAGTGGGACGTGAGTGCGAGCAGAGAGGAGTTCAGCAGGGTCTGCTCCTCCTCCAGCTTCTCCAGCCGAGCGGCCATGTCCTCCTCGGCGCCCGACCGGCAGCCTCTCGGCGGCGGCTGGCCCGCGACGCCGCTTTCGAGCTCCGGACTGGCCAACGCGCCCACCGGCGCCCAGCGCTCTCCGGCTCCGGCGAAGGCAGCCTCGCTGTCGGACGCCGACAGCTCCTCCGTGGACATGTTGGAGCAGGAACCGTGCGCGTGTGTGCAGCTGGCGGGTTTAGCGACGCTTGGCTCGGATCACGGACCCGGGTGCGCCGTCCTATCTTGGCAATACGATGAGTCATACGTCAATGGTCAAGCTTGCGTTACACCGGCGGAAAAATAACCTCACACTTCAAAATAAAAGCCGCTGAAAAAACTGCGAAAGCGCTCATGTTGTGACTTCCGGGTTCCTTTCCGATCAAAGCACTTTTGCCTTTGATCTTTGGAAGATCCAAGTCCCTCTGGAATCCTGGTGAGGGTAAAAAAAAACTGGAACTAAATGTAAGGGAAAATTATAAAAATATGAAATGTGAAGGTCCCCTAAGATCAGAATAATTATGATGTCTTTGTTACTGTAAACATGTGCTGTGACAAAATAAATAAAACTAAACAATAGAAACAGAACCAAGACGGGTTCTCTCGAAATAAAAATAAGCAGGAGACACGAGCACATAAAATCATAAAAAGATGATTTTAATCACGTTTTAATGAACATTTTGTTTTATGCAGATTACTCAATTGAACTGATTAATGATGATAGTTATTTAATTGGAATAAACAGGATATCCAGTCAGATATCCAGGCCAATGATCGGAGTGCTCTAAAGTTGGTATCTTAGGTACGGCGGTCGGTGCCGACCCAGTCAGATGAGCTGCCTGGCTCTCTTTGTGTTCCAGTTGAACCAGCGAGGGCCGCCGCTGTTCATGGAACACTGTCCTCCGGTGCAGGTGTAGCCGGTGGGGCAGCAGTGCTTCATGTCGTTGCAGCAGACCGCCTTTAGAAAGGACGAGAGAGGGAAAGAATGGTAAATGCTGCGGTCCACACCCGCCTGGAGGGGAATAAAATGTAGCAGAACTCGTTTGGG
>CAAE01014679.1:90689-110091 GCA_000180735.1 Tetraodon nigroviridis | reverse complement strand
ACACAGCCTGGGGAGGACCAAAGTGGTCACACCTGATCAGAAACAGGTTTTACTGCAGTTTCAGGAAACCGCCAGAGCTCACACCATCAGCCGCAGGCGCCGACACCTGTAACACACGAAAGCAACCAGGAGCAGCTGTGGAGGAGCCAGAAAGTGCGCCCGTGCTGGCCTACCTTCTGCCTCTCCATGACCACCGACTGCGGCAGCGAGTCGTAGCTCCCCTCCTGGTAGGCGAATCGCTCCAGGTCATCGAGCTGCGTCTTCAGCTGAAAGATGAGATCTTTCTGCTTCTCCCGCTGAGCCTCCAGACGTTCCCTCTTCTCCCTTTCAGTCTGGAAGATTCACACAAACGGCCACTTTAACATCCAGAACACAAGGGCGTTAGCTCGTGGGCTAGCGCCAAAGCCTCCGACTCACCCGATCCTCCTGTGAGCGAAGCGTGTGACAACCAGAAATAACACAAAAACCTTCAGGGTGAAAGAACGAGACTTATGGCCAACCGAGAATCAGCTCGAGCCGTTACTAAGCAGACAGAAGCTAGCAGATGAAGCTAGCTCGATAACACGCTTCAAAGGATATGAACAACCTGGAAGAAACAGAATCACAAGTTTCTTATCGGCTTTACCACAGTGGAAAATCATAACAAGTCTTCTCAATAAAATACATAAAAATGACCAAAACACCATCTTAAAGTAGCAGATGAATGTGGCGTAAATTGGAAAATGGGATAAACTTCAACTACGCGTGGATGTTATATAGGTTTTTGGTGAAATTTTGTCTGTAATTTTGTGCAGAATTGATGTTATTGAGTTAAATCTGATGAAAAGCTGCTCATCATTGACGATATTACCAAAATAATGTTAAAACTGCTCGTTTTTCTGCTCTGTGATTAAATTCCTCTTGTTTTTCTGCTTTTTGGTTTATATTTCTCTTTTTTTTCTGCTCTGTGGTTTATATTTCTCTTGTTTTTCTGCTTTTTGGTTTATATTTCTGTTGTTTTTGCCTGCTCTGTGGTTTATATTTCTGTTGTTTTTGCTGCTCTGTGGTTAGATTTCTCTCGTTTTGCTGCTCTGTGGTTTATATTTCTGTTGTTTTTGCTGCTCTGTGGTTAGATTTCTCTCGTTTTTCTGCTCTGTGGTTTATATTTCTCTTTTTTTTCTGCTCTGTGGTTTATATTTCTAATGTTTTTCTGCTTTTTGGTTTATATTTCTGTCGTTTTTGCTGCTCTGTGGTTAGATTTCTCTCGTTTTGCTGCTCTGTGGTTTATATTTCTGTTGTTTTCGCCGCTCCCTCGGCGCCCCCGCGGGGCTCCGGACCAAGCTCACCGAGTTCTCCGGCTGCTGCTCGTCCCGGGCCCGGCAGCCCACCACATGCGGGCAGCCCCTGAAGGCGAACTCCTCCAGCTCCGCCAGCATCTCCTCCTTGTCGCCGCTCGGGGCGTGAACGATCTGCTTGAGTCGGAACTGGACCTGGGCGAAGTGGGACGTGAGTGCGAGCAGAGAGGAGTTCAGCAGGGTCTGCTCCTCCTCCAGCTTCTCCAGCCGAGCGGCCATGTCCTCCTCGGCGCCCGACTGGCAGCCTCTCGGCGGCGGCTGGCCGGCGACGCCGCTTTCGAGCTCCGGACTGGCCACGGCGCCCACCGGCGCCCAGCG
Source organism: Tetraodon nigroviridis (assembly GCA_000180735.1). NCBI lineage: Eukaryota > Metazoa > Chordata > Actinopteri > Tetraodontiformes > Tetraodontidae > Tetraodon > Tetraodon nigroviridis. The sequence continues at coordinate 108,439 of CAAE01014679.1, read as the reverse complement.
CTCTCCGGCTCCGGCGAAGGCAGCCTCGCTGTCGGACGCCGACAGCTCCTCCGTGGACATGTTGGAGCAGGAACCGTGCGCGTGTGTGCAGCTGGCGGGTTTAGCGACGCTTGGCTCGGATCACGGACCCGGGTGCGCCGCCATCTTGGAAACGATGAGTCATACGTCAATGGTCAAGCTTGCGTTACACCGGCGGAAAAATAACCTCACACTTCAAAATAAAAGCCGCTGAAAAAACTGCGAAAGCGCTCATGTTGTGACTTCCGGGTTCCTTTCCGATCAAAGCACTTTTGCCTTTGATCTTTGGAAGATCCAAGTCCCTCTGGAATCCTGGTGAGGGTAAAAAAAAACTGGAACTAAATGTAAGGGAAAATTATAAAAATATGAAATGTGAAGGTCCCCTAAGATCAGAATAATTATGATGTCTTTGTTACTGTAAACATGTGCTGTGACAAAATAAATAAAACTAAACAATAGAAACAGAACCAAGACGGGTTCTCTCGAAATAAAAATAAGCAGGAGACACGAGCACATAAAATCATAAAAAGATGATTTTAATCACGTTTTAATGAACATTTTGTTTTATGCAGATTACTCAATTGAACTGATTAATGATGATAGTTATTTAATTGGAATAAACAGGATATCCAGTCAGATATCCAGGCCAATGATCGGAGTGCTCTAAAGTTGGTATCTTAGGTACGGCGGTCGGTGCCGACCCAGTCAGATGAGCTGCCTGGCTCTCTTTGTGTTCCAGTTTGAACCAGCGAGGGCCGCCGCTGTTCATGGAACACTGTCCTCCGGTGCAGGTGTAGCCGGTGGGGCAGCAGTGCTTCATGTCGTTGCAGCAGACCGCCTTTAGAAAGGACGAGAGAGGGAAAGAATGGTAAATGCTGCGGTCCACACCCGCCTGGAGGGGAATAAAATGTAGCAGAACTCGTTTGGGGCCAAGGCAGGACTGCACCAGCCGGGGTGACGCTCCGTCACACACAGCTGGCAGATGTGGGGTGATGGGTGCACCTGAGGGAAGGGGCAGCAGCCCCAGGTGCTGGGGGACATTCTGCAGCACGTCTGTCCGTCCTCGCAGCTGGTCTGGTCGTCACATTTGACGTCCTGATGGTCGGGGCCGATCTGCAGGGTGGCGGGAAGCTTCCGGAACCATGACATCACTGCATCCCCGCTGACGCATGAGCCAGCCTGGGGGTCACACTTGTAGTGGGCGGGGCAGCAGTGAATTCCATCAGAACAGCACACGGCCTGAAAAAAGAAGTGAGACAAGAAGTGGAGGCTGGTTCCTCTTTCACTGAGGCTAAAACAGGTGTGATGATGTTCTTTCTCTTCCCCTCAGGAGTTCTCAGTTGCAAAAGGACTAAATGTAATAATCTTTTATACATAACATTAACCTTAATCTTTAAACCATCCTGTGTGTGTGTGTGTGTGTGTGTGTGTCTACCTGCTCTAGAGGACAACATGTCCATTTGTCACTCTTGTCCTTGCAGCATGTGAATTTGTCTGGACAGGCCTCACTGTCGCTGCAGCGGACAACATCTAGAAAATACGATTTCCAGTAAACTTGTGCAGCATAAACACTGAACATGCTCAGAATTCCTGGGAAAATATTCCTGTATTTAGTTTAAAACACGTCAGCGATGCGAGGCTGCATCCTGCTGCAGAGGGCGTGGCAGGCGGGCCTCGTTAGAGCAAAGGTTCATCCAGAGGACTAACGTAGGCAGGGTCAGGCTGCAGCCGTGGAGGCAGCAGAGATAACAGGACACCGTTTCCACGGCTGTTTCCTCGTACAGGTTGCAACAGAGGGTCTCACCTGTTTTAACGCAGGAGCGTCCATCTGTGCTGCACAGGTGACCTTCGGGACAACAGCGAGTCCTGTCGGGGCAGAGAACCTCCTGCAAACACAAAGCCGTCGTTATTCCCCTCTGCGTTTGATTACCGGTAATCCCGCCTGTTTGACCAGTTAATAAGGCCTCCATTGTCTGCAGCGAAGTGAAACCACTTTTGTTATCAGTAAAAATAAATCTTCCTCTTTCTACAAGGAAGTCACAAAAATATCTGAACCACAGCCAGAAATCTAATGCCATCGCAGGTGTTGGAACCGAATGTGTGTACGGTTTGTTCGTTTGTGCCACGCAGATAAAACCCACCGACCTGCTCCCTGCAGACAGCAAACCGTCCTCCAGGGAGCTCGTCCGCTCCGACCAGGACCAGCAGCACCCCCGAGAAGACCACGGCCAACAGCATCTGACAGGAGAACACACACCGGACTCAACACACTGTCCAGAAAAAAACAAATCACATCTTCACAATACGTGTTTTAAAAGTTGGATATATGTTAATCAAACTAACATTTAGGTTATTTAGTGACTTTGGCATTATTAGACATGCGAGTCACGCGTCAGACGTACTAGGTAGATTTTATAATGGATTTGTGTGTGTGTGTGTGTGTGTGTGTGTGTGTGTAGTGTGTGTGCGTGTGTGTTATGTAGTCTTTTATTGCTTTAACAGAATTACTTTCTGGTTTAGATTATCTATTAGGTTACAAAAAGCTGTTTTCAAAAATGTTTTAACTTAAACAAGTCAAGTCAAGTGAGCTGTATTGTCATTTGCAGATATATAAGGCTGGTCCAATAGATCAGAAAAACGAAACCAAGTTTCTCCAGGTCCCGGTGCTAAAATAAAACAACACAGAGGCACAGAAGACAACACGAGCTACATAAGTAACAGAAAAATATCTGTCAGAAAAAGTATCATGTCTAAATCTGCGTGTTTTATCTTACCTTTACAGAAGGGGAACTGGGGTGAACTGGGCTGCTTTTAGCGGTTCCTCCTCTGAAAATTTAATTTCAATAGAGGGCAGAGCCTAATTTCCCACAGTGACGCAGCACACCTGGCAAGAGGCACAAAACCAAGAAAATATACGCGCAAAGTCTTATTCAAGCCTTTGAAAACTCGATACTGCAATAAATTATCTAAAAGGCTGTTACAAAAATACATTTCAATATGCTGAATAAAGTCTTAGTAAATGGGACTGGGTTGCCTGCAGTGTGGCGTAATGTCCTGTAGGTGGCAAAGTGCGGAATTGGCTGCGGAAGCGGCAGGCGTGAGCGCTGATCTGTAAACCATCTGAACCCGTTTCCTCCGCAGAAACAGGTCCTTGTGAATTCAGCAGAGCCTTTACGAATCAGCACCATTTTCCGCATTCAAAACGCGTCACAATGTACAGCCCCACTAAGGAAAAACAACGCAAAAAAGCATGTCTTCAGACGATCGACGCTCCGTGAAGTGCAGAAGGAAAAATCGAATCTAGATGTGGCGGTGGAATAAGAATAATTTCACTGGAATGGACAAGCAGACCTCCGTTTCAGAGCAACACTGGCTGCAGTAGAGGTTAGCGGCTGTTAGCTAGGATTCTCACGTCGTAAACAAGCTAGCTGGCAGTTAGCATACGTGCAAACGTCGCCGCACTCAGAATAAACTTCTCGTCTAATACGTGAAAAATGCCGCTATCAGCGTTACACCATCACCTCGAGTACGCCTGAACAGTTCTTGAGGGATGCAAAGCTCGTCTCTTTTTGCTATGCAGGTCTAACATTTCTTAGTCTAATTAGCTCGTCTTGTCAACAAAGGGAAGGTGTTTTAATTGAAACAAGCCCACATTTAGGAGGCAAATGTGCATTTTTAGAGCAGCGTCATTGTGTAAAAACCAACAAGTATAACTTCTATGAAGACACGCTTCTATGTTCTCGCTTACCTCGTACATGTATGAATATATACAGTTATTAGTTCATTTATAGACCTTTTCACGTTGCCTGTAAGTATTCAACAACTCGGGGGACTATGGGGAAACAGCAGAAACTTGGGACAGGAAATTTAACCTTTGAGTCCATGTGAGGTTTTTTTAAATTGTTTTGTTATTTGCAGGTTTTAAATTGAACAAATTTAAACAGTCAAACTAAAGTTAACGAACCGGAACAGCAGAAAACGTCAGCAAGGCCAAGAAAGAAATGCCATCCTGAAAATTCTGCAAATATTTGAAATCCTCTGCTTTTTTCGTTAATGCAGTTTAAAAAGGATTTGTGGCGTGGCCGCTCTGGGGCGTCTGCCTGCAGGCCGCTGATACCTTATCACCCCCTCCTTTAACAGCCGCACCTCTTCAGTGGCCTCAGCGGAGCCAGCGGGAAGGAACGGGAGGATTCACACGTTTCCAAAGTTATAGATTCACTGGAATTTGTGACATTTTGGTGTTTTTTAATTTGAGTTTTCTGCCGTTTGGATTCAGGCCTTTTGGTTTTGTTTACGAGTGGAATTAAAAATGTAAAACGGCAGGAAAGAATTTTCTGAGGTCCGAACGGGCTGAGCAGGTTTCAGACACGGCCCCGTTTCACCGTTCCGGAGCTCAGAACATTACTCGTTCTTTGTGATATTCCAGCACATGAACGAGGGATGAAAACGGTGTGTGAGGGAAAGAGAAAGCTAAAAGTCCACAATGAACCCAAACAAGAAATAACAACATCAGCCTGGATAAATGTGGGAATGTGCCGGCTCAGCCGCTGTGTTCTTGGTCTGACAGACGGGCAGGATGGGGGAGCAGGCTGCCAGGGCCCCCGCGGCTGCCAGGGCCCCCGCGGCTGCCAGGGCCCCCGCGGCTGCCATCTCTCCCACGCAGCAGATGCTGGCGTCCAGCACCGGAGCCCTTCTCACCTCCATCTTCGGTGAGAGCAAAGACTCTCCCGTCCTGATGAAGGCCTGGCTTGAACCCTCCTCCTCCTCCTCCTCCTCCTCCGTGCTGGCGGCCTGAGCAGCTCTGTGTTGTTGTGTTTCCAGTCACGCCGCTGGACGTGGTGAAGATCCGGCTGCAGGCCCAGCAGGCGCCCTTCTACAAAGGTCAGTCTGCGCTTTTCCTGCCGTCTCCGGCTGTCCGCATCGCTAGCCCTGCTGCGCCTGTTCTCGATGCTGCTTTTCCAACCTGCGCCTCCTCACCGCTCTGTTTCCGTAGCTTTACACTGCACGCCGGCGCCATGGGAAAGCGGCATTCAGCCTTCCAAGTGTGAGTATCGACGGCCGGAACCTGAAGGGACTCGTTTATTTGTCATGTTTTTCCTTCTCCCTGAGGACGAGGCTGACTTTGAGGCCTGCAGGAGTCTTTCTCCGGCGTTCCTGTCCCTGCCAGCTGTCTTTGATCAACCTGCTGCTTTTATCAGCGTTCAGCTTCTATCAAAGGGAGCAAACCTGAATTAAGCCCAGCTTGGTTCTCTGCCACAGGGAAGTGTTTCCTCTACTGTAACGGATTACTGGATCACATCTACGTGTGTCAGAAGGGGACCAGTTGTTCCAGATGGTATAACACACAGACACACTTCACTGGAACGCTGGTGAGTTTGAGCCCTCACACACACACACACACACACACACACACAGAAACATCAGCGTCGCCTCCTCTTTCTCTGCACAGGATGCTTTTGTGAAAATCACTCGACACGAAGGACTCCGGTCCCTGTGGAGCGGCCTCCCACCAACCCTGTGAGTGTGTCCTTCCTGTCGCTGTAGAGAAGAAGCAAAGCCATCCGCACTTCCAAAGGCTGTGCTACATTCCTCTTCACCTGCGTGTGCCTAGAATGATGTCTGTGCCCGCCACCGTTATCTACTTCACCTGTTACGACCAGCTGCGCGACTACCTGCGATACAGCCTCGGTCTCCAGGGCAACCACGTGCCACTGATTTCAGGGGCCGTAGCCCGGCGTAAGTGGCCCCCATCGGGCTGGCGCCTCGTCTCCCTGGTGACCTACAAAGGTTGTGTGTCTGCAGTGGGCGCGGTGACGGTCATCAGTCCCCTGGAGCTGGTCCGCACGAAGATGCAGTCCCGCCGGCGGCCCTACAGCGAGCTGTTCGCCTGCATACGCTCGGCGGTGGCTCAGGACGGCGTGCTGTCGCTGTGGAGGGGCTGGGGTCCCACCGTGCTCAGGGACGTCCCGTTTTCTGGTGAGAGCGAAATCCGGCTGTGTGCCACCGTCGGAGGGTTGCCGTTGGTGACAGGTGTGCTTGTGTGTGTTCTCAGCTCTGTACTGGTTCAACTATGAACTGGTGAAGACCCAGTTGTGTCAGTGGTCCCAGCTGGCTCAGGCCAACGTCTCCATCAGCTTCACAGCCGGAGCCTTTTCAGGAGCTGTAAGTAGCTGTTAGCTCGCCTGGTTAGCTCGCCTGGTTAGCTCTGCTGGTTAGCTCACCTGGTTAGCTCGCCTGGTTAGCTCTGCTGGTTAGCTCACCTGGTTAGCTCACCTGGTTAGCTCTCCTGGTTAGCTGGTTAGCTCACCTGGTTACTGTGGCGTTTTGGTTGCAGATCGCTGCTATCCTGACGCTGCCATTCGACGTGGTGAAGACCCGGAGACAGATCCAACTGGGAGAAATGGATTCGCTGGGAGGTCTGAGAACTTCTGTCATGTGTCCTCGGTCATGTGACCACGTTGTTCACCGTATCGTTCGTGTCTGGATTAATCTGCTTCGGGAGATGCTGGCGCTCCCTAGAACGCCTCTTTGGGCATGTTTGTCTAATTGAGCTGCATCTTTTTGCTCTGCAGTTTCTCTGAAGAGAACCTCGTCCACGTGGGAGATCATGAAGCAAATCCGGGCGGAGCTGGGCTACAGAGGCCTGTTTGCAGGTACAGCAGGCACTCGGCCTCAGCCGGTCTGTCGGCGTTTGTTGGCTCACCTTTGTGAATTCTTCCTCAGGGTTCATGCCCAGAGTGATCAAAGTGGCCCCGGCCTGCGCCATCATGATCAGCACCTACGAGTTTGGAAAGTCCTTCTTCCGGAGGATGAACTTGGACAGAGAGTGAGCAGCAACAGGAACCTCGTCGCACAAACCTGCACAGAATAATGTGAAACGTTATTGGATCAAGTCCAGACAGCCTTCACGCTAAAGGGGAAGTGAGCTAAATCCCTTCTCCAGAAAGATACTTCCTACTGGCACATTTTGTTGGCTAAGCTCAACTTTTCTCAGAAAAACCAGAAAAGCATGATAAGACTGCTGACCAACCCCTTTCTCAGCTACTCTCGATTTCCTTCTTTGAGTCCCACTTTAGTGCTAAAACAGAAGGGTGGGTTCTTTATAACAGAGTGTGCTTAGTTGCTGTTGACTGCAGCAACATTTAAGTTGAGTCTAAGTAAAACTTTATGGAGGAAGTTTGAAGCAAATTATCTGTTACCTTTCCAAGAACTGATTTATATTTCAAAGAAATGTACTGTGAAGACAATTTTGATGATCTGGTGTTAGGATGAATTTCTTTTTCTGTTACTGGCTCATAAAACTATTGTAATGCCTTAATCTGGCAGGTTAAGTGTATGTCTTTTGTCATGCCAGATTTATTTCTTTTCTTAGTGACGGCACTTCCTTAAAATGTCATTAAAATCTGTTTATAACATCGAGTCCTGAGGTTTTTTTTTAATGGAATAAATATTTATTAACAATTAAGTTTATTTTTTGTTGTGTTTCAAATTAAATTCACAAAACAAATTACCTCTCTATTCAAAGGTTTAAATTTTTTAGAATGAAAGTCTAAATGTTTTTTTTTTAATAAATATATAATTTGGGTGTCGTTTGCCGAAACTGCGGCACATGGCAACTACTGACGTATTTCCGGTACGACAAAAGTCTCGCAGAATCCCGCGATATTTCGAGCGTATATATAACTTTTTTTCCTGCCTTTGGGCCTCTTTGAATCGGACCAGAGACAAGATGGTGAGTGAGCGGTCGATCCAAGAGGCAATCTAGTCGTCATCTACGACATCCTGTGACTTTTAATTAATTTATTTACTAATGTTACGTCTATATTTGACATATATGTTTAATAGATGGCTCGTTTACATATTGCCGTTTCCAGTAGGGTATTTCACTTATGGATGGCGGCGTGTAGAAGGTTCAACATGGCAGTTCTACTGCGGCCTTTAACGTTTAACTTGTATACTTATTTGAATATAGCTGTGTTACCTCTGTGTAATAACATGTGCAAAACGGTTTCTTCATAATGCGTATAACAACTGTTGGATTTAAAAGTACGAGGTTAGACACTGACTTGTCTGCCAGTGCGGCTAAGCTAACATCGCGGCTAACTTGTGCCAACGATGAAAGAGTCTCGGCACCATTTCTCATAAATTGCAAAGAAATGTAAAGCACTTAAGATATAACAAGATGTTAAATTTTGTCTTCTTTTCTTACAAAGGATATTATATAAATCAAAGTGCATTTTAAATGCATTGATCTGAAAGGCAGTATAAAACTTTAGCGCCAGTAATTTTACAGTTTTAGCGTCATTAGTGCGATAGGTCTTCATTTTGGCCGTTTGCTAACACATCTCCCGCGTTTTCGCAGTCTCACCGCAAGTTTTCGGCTCCACGCCACGGATCTTTGGGGTTCCTGCCCCGCAAGAGGAGTCGTCGTCACCGCGGGAAGGCCAAGAGCTTCCCCAAGGACGACCCCAGCAAGCCCGTGCACATGACGGCTTTTCTGGGCTACAAGGCCGGCATGACGCACATCGTCCGTGAGGTGGACAGACCTGGCTCAAGTGAGTGGTAACAACAAAAGTTAAAGCGGCGCCAGGGATGAGAACTGGTGGTGACGGCGTGCCTGTGATGAGACCCTCGACGGGCGGACATAGTGGCTCTACAGCCCCTTTGCTGAATGTCGAGTACTGAGCCACAGCCGGTCAAATGTCGGCGCTTGAGCGTCTTTTTTACCGTATCTTCATCTGACCGAATGTTTGTTTTCAGAGGTGAACAAGAAGGAGGTGGTGGAGGCCGTCACCATCGTGGAGACTCCTCCCATGATTGTGATTGGCGTGGTGGGCTACGTCAACACGCCCAGCGGTCTGCGCTCCTTCAAGACCATCTTTGCTGAGCACATCAGTGACGAGTGCAAACGCCGCTTCTACAAGAACTGGTGAGTCGGCAGGATTGGAAGCTGGCGGCTCCACAGAAACGCCGTTCCCACACAGCCTAACGCCGCGGCGGCCTCCGGCAGCTCCGCTCAGGCGCCGCGCGCCCTGATGAGCTCCGGGCTCCTCTGGCCAGTGGAAAGTGCGTCTTAGAAACTGCGCCATGAGCCAAAATCTCCAGGCTGACGCGCTCCCCTCGTGTGAGGAGGATGAGCAGCCGTGCACTGCGTCCTTTCGCTGGCCCCAGGCTATGAAGGACCTGTGCCAACTGTTTCCGCTTCCTCTGCTACATGCTAACAGGTACAAGTCCAAGAAGAAGGCGTTCACCAAATACTGTAAGAAATGGCAGGACGACGAGGGCAAGAAGCAGCTGGAGAAGGACTTTGCCCTGATGAAGAAGTACTGTCAGGTCATCCGTGTCATCACCCACACACAGGTTAGCGTGCTGGTTAGCTTCCCTATCTGCTCGCCGCTCCGTCTGCGATGAGACCACGGATCTGGCGCCGGGCACGGCGCCCGACACTCATGAGGAAACCTTCCATGCTGCCTTCCTTCTGAGACGGACGCCGCCCGGCGTCTGAGCGTCCGCACGAGTGCTTGTGTCTGAGCGTCTCCGTCTCTGCAGATGCGCCTGCTGCCCATCAGGCAGAAGAAGTCCCACCTGATGGAGGTGCAGCTCAACGGCGGCACCATCGCCGACAAGGTGGACTGGGCCCGCGAGAAGCTGGAGCAGTCCATCCCCGTCAACACGGTCTTCGCCCAGGACGAGATGATCGACGTCATCGGCGTCACCAAGGGTCACGGCTACAAGGGTGAGTGAGAAGAAGGCGCTGTGGGCCGGATGAAGTAGTTCACCGGACCACATGTGGCCCGCGAGCCTCGGTTTGCCCTCTTTGTTAAAAGGAGACGTCTTCTGTCCTAGGCGTCACCAGCCGTTGGCACACCAAGAAGCTGCCTCGCAAAACACATCGTGGTCTGCGCAAGGTGGCCTGCATCGGTGCCTGGCACCCGGCACGCGTGGCCTTCTCCGTGGCCCGCGCCGGCCAGAAAGGCTACCACCACCGCACGGAGATCAACAAGAAGATCTACAAGATCGGCCAGGGCTACCACACCAAGGACGGCAAGGTGGTGAAGAACAACGCCTCCACTGACTACGACCTCTCCAACAAGAGCATCAACCCCCTGGTGAGTGGCGCACGCTCCCGACGCCGGCGCCGGCGCCAAGCCGCAGCCGCCTGAAGCTCCTCGTGTGTCTGCCAGGGCGGGTTCGTCCACTACGGAGAGGTGACCAACGACTTCGTCATGTTGAAGGGATGCGTGGTGGGAACCAAGAAGAGGGTTCTGACCCTGCGCAAGGTTAGGCCTGGTCCAGGCGGAGTCGACCTGCTTTGCTTGTGGTTCTGGTCCAACCCGTGTGTGTTTGCAGTCTCTGCTGGTTCAGACCAGCCGTCGCGCTCAGGAGAAGATCGACCTCAAATTCATCGACACCACCTCCAAGTTTGGTCACGGACGCTTCCAGACCGTCGAGGAGAAGAAGGCCTTCATGGTACAGCCCCGGCCCGGCCAGCAGGCGTTTGGTCGCCGTGACGCTGCACCGTTCGTAACCTGGTTCAGGTTCCGTGTGAACTCGGGTTCCATTCCGGTGCTAGAGCAGCTCCGGTGAGGCAGGGGGGCGGCGCCCTCCTGCGCCCTGCTCCCCGTTCACTCTCCGGGAACACCGGCTCCACAGCCTCCGCGAGCCTGCTCTAAGCCACGGTTCTGTCCCACAGGGCCCGCTCAAGAAGGACCGCCTGGCCAAGGAGGAGACGGCCTGAGGAGGCGGAGCCGAGAGCCTCGCCACGCTTCAGCTCGCTTTAATAAAGTGGAACGCCACAAACTGTGTCCTGGATTCAATCCTGAGATCTGGACCCGTCAGGGTGATGCTCTGAGAACAGTTAAAAGCTTAGTCAGCTGACCTGGATCCAGCTGTGGCTCCAAGGGGGAGGGGCTTATGCCTGTAGCGCCGGTTAGCCAGCGGCGGTTTGTAGACGTGTGAAGTTGTCCACCTGGCTCCAGAGGAAGCAGCTGCTGCTGGAGGGACAGAGGCCAGGTTAGCAGGCTGTTATCAGCAGGGACGCGCGCGCGCGTCACACACTCACACACACACACACACACACACACTCACTCACTCACTCACTCACTCCTAAATGTTCCAACAGCGCAGGGTCCTTCAGATGAAACTTAGCGATGGACGGTGGTTGAAGTCACCTGACTGCAGACCCCGGCTGGGTTCGACCAATCACATTTGCTAAATTAACATTTAATTAACAACGGCCTGATCAGGTGACTTCTCCTGCGGCGCCGCCAGGGGGCGCCGCGAGCGTGGGTCTGATTCGTACAGCCGCACAGGTGAGTCACCTGTTCCGGCTGAAGCTCAACAGACCGGAAACCACCCGGCAGCAAACCCCCACACAGCAAATTTTATAATTTGATCAATTTTTCGCTTTTCATCGGAGGAGTGAGGAAGCCCCGCCCCCTCCGCTCCCAGTCCAGCCAGTTATGTCATCTTGCCCCCCCCACCCCTGATCACATGACACCCAGATGAGCAAAAGCAGCAATTTCCTCAAAATGAATAAACAAAAGTTGCACAAATACCTTTGTCCTGACGGAAATGTTAACACTAAAAACCAACTTTTTCTGGTTTCATTTTTGAATCGTTGATAATTCGGTATCAGTCAAATTTCCTGGGGATGGCAGAAACTGAGTGTACCGGGAATTTGTGGGCGGGGCTAAACCGCTAACACCGTTACCGGGATGCTGGAACTCCCACCGGATGAGATGAAGAAGTACTTGACTAACCTTTCATAGAGACATCTGCTGAGGAGGAGGAGGAGGAGGATGATGATGTGCAGGAGGAAGATGTCACATTAGCTTCAGCTAAACAAAGCTTTAGCTTCTAAAAGCTACGAGATCTGAGATGTGAAAGATTAGAAAAGACAAACGTTAGTGTTCTAATCAGTCACAAACACATTGTAACAGTTTTTCCTTGGAGTTAATGTTTTAGTCAGGTCAGGCCAACGGGGAAATCATTTAAAATATGCCACAATGTGTATTTTTGTCAGACGACTGTTGCGGTGCTCCGTATAGAAGTAAATCGTTAAGTAGTTGCGATTAAAACTGTTTACCCAACGTTGTGAGATCAGTCTGCAATGTTTGGCCGAGGCCATCTGGTGAACCAGTTCATGCATGGTTGTTTTGTTTTCATGATGAATTGTGGGATCACATGTACTCCAGACAACATTGCAAAACTTCCCGAGACATCTTCTCAGTTTAAATTGAATTAGAAATGGAGTCTTTGCCTTCTTTTTACTTTGTGGGTAGGAGAAAACACACCCGTTCTGGTTACAGAGTCAATAAGAGGCGTTTAAAAGTCAGTGTTCATTCACACAAATCTCCCTCTTGTCCTCCGCAGGCCGATTTGACTGGAATAAAATGGAGGCGTTTTGTGTGGCAGGGTCCCACTTCTTCGCCCATCCTTTTCCCCGTGACAGAAGAGGACCCCATCCTGTGCAGCTTCAGCCGCTGCATGGCTGCAGACGTGCTCAGTGTCTGGAGAAGGCACCACACCCAAGGTCGCAGGGAGCTCTGGCCTCAACAGACCGGAAACCACCCGGCAGCAAACCCCCACACAGCAAATTTTATAATTTGATCAATTTTTCGCTTTTCATCGGAGGAGTGAGGAAGCCCCGCCCCCTCCGCTCCCAGTCCAGCCAGTTATGTCATCTTGCCCCCCCCACCCCTGATCACATGACACCCAGACGAGCAAAAGCAGCAATTTCCTCAAAATGAATAAACAAAAGTTGCACAAATACCTTTGTCCTGACGGAAATGTTAACACTAAAAACCAACTTTTTCTGGTTTCATTTTTGAATCGTTGATAATTCGGTATCAGTCAAATTTCCTGGGGATGGCAGAAACTGAGTGTACCGGGAATTTGTGGGCGGGGCTAAACCGCTAACACCGTTACCGGGATGCTGGAACTCCCACCGGATGAGATGAAGAAGTACTTGACTAACCTTTCATAGAGACATCTGCTGAGGAGGAGGAGGATGATGATGTGCAGGAGGAAGATGTCACATTAGCTTCAGCTAAACAAAGCTTTAGCTTCTAAAAGCTACGAGATCTGAGATGTGAAAGATTAGAAAAGACAAACGTTAGTGTTCTAATCAGTCACAAACACATTGTAACAGTTTTTCCTTGGAGTTAATGATTTAGATCGTTGAATGGGAACTGAGGACAACAGCTAACAGAAGCTAACAGAGGCTAACTCACACAGACAGACGCGTGAAACGTGCTAATTTTTGTTCCCGCTGGGATTCATCTTTTATTCATCTGGGCTCGATGAAATCCAAGGATCATTCCGATTTGGCACCTTTTAAAGATTAAAATTTCAATTTAAACACATTTGAAAGAAAAACAACAGATGTCTAAGGCCGTGTGAGTTTTAAAAATAAAGGTATTTATGTTTTCATAACGAACTCGACCAAACCTTGAAAATAAGCATCAGAAGTGAACACATAAAAACGTTACCTTTAGCCGTTTCCTTTAATTGTTAACGTATGAAGAGCAAATCTGCCGTCATTTTTTAGCATGCACTTTAATTCTCAGTCATTTTCCTTCTTCTGCTACTCCTCTCTCCTCTTCTTTCTTTCCTTTCTGCTGCTTCCTTTCACCGTTGCCATGTTTTTGCAGGATTTGACCACTTTTTTTAAATGTTTTGTTCAGCCGTCGTTGGTTTTGTGGAGATCAAAGTTCCGGTACGACGCCGCCGTGGGAAAGAAGGCGAGCAGCAGGTCGAGAAAAAGACCAGAAGTTTCCGGTAAATCAGTATATTTTATTCTACTGGCTGCACCTCCTGAAGCCTAAAAAAATACTAAAAGAGTCTTTTCTTCTTCAACAGGACTTGGTTGAGGGGTCTCTTGTTTTTTTTTTGCTTCGGTTGTAACTCTTAATTATTAACATAACAATTTATATATAAAAGTAATCATTAAATTATTTATATATCTATAGATATAGATCTATAGCTATATATATTATTACCTTTGTGTTACAGGTTGGGCTAAATCTTAATCCCAAATTGTAACAATTCACAGTTTTAATGCAAAAAGGTTCTAATAAATAAAGGAGGTTTGGTGGTGGAGGCGAGGGGGTGTGAACGCAAACAGCCATGAAATCACGTGATCGGTGGATGGCGCCGCTCCCACCCTCACCCTCTGAGCGGCGAAACCGGACCCGCGCCGACGGCTCTGCCGATCCCGGCAGACGTGACGTCAAAGGAAAGCGGTGAAGCGGAACAGAAGGAGAAAGGTCTATAAAAATGGAAATCCAGCCGCCGCCCCGGCCCCGCCTCCCTCATACGGGCGTGGTGCGCCGGTTGGCTGTGTTGCTCGAGTCTTTGGCCTCCTTCTGGACGCAGTTGTGGACTTGCAGGAAGTTGTGGTCGCGCTCGGAGTTGTAGGTGGCGGTGGGCGTGCCGCTGGACTTGAGGGTGTCCCGGGGCAGCGTGTACATGGAGATCTCCGTGGACGGCAGAGCGCCGAAGCCCTTGAGGCCCACCGGCGAGGCTTCACGAGAATGGGAGGGGTCCGTGGAGCGGGAGGAGGAGCGGGAGCGGCGCCGGTAGCGGTAGCGGTAGCTGGGGATGCGGGTTATGGCAGAGCTTTGGAGGTAGTCAGCCGTGCGCGCTCCTATCCGCAGCTGTCTGTGGCGATCGATGAACATGTGCACGGCCAGGACGCCCACCATCTCAGCGATGATGAAGGACAGGGCGCCGAAGTAGAAGGACCAGCCGTACGAGTAGCTGTTTTTCTTCGAGTCGCTCTTGGTGGGATCTCCGGCGTTGGCTGATATGTACACGATGATCCCGATGATGTTGCTCAGTCCTGACAGAAGGGGGCGCCGAGTCACGTGGGTGAGGGGTCAGAGGTCAGTGAGGACCAGGACAAAGAAGAGAGACAGAGTCATGTGGGGGCAGGAAGCAGGAAGTGGCTAAGAGGAAACACTGACCTGCAGACACGAAGAAGATTCCAGCGCTGAGGATGATGTTGTGCCGGGACTTGTAGAACTCGCTGGCGGCGATGCAAAGACCACCCATGAAGAGCAGGATGACGCTGAGGATGGGGAAGATGTTGGAGGTTCGCACGGCACCTGGGGGGGTGAGGAGGAGGAGGCGGCGCCGGCGGAGGAGGAGGAGGAAGAGGAAGAGGAGACAGCAAACACAGTCAGCCTCAGCATCAGGGACAAGTCCGCCCACTAATGAGTGGTATTCCAAAAACCCCTAAAGGTCCATCTTATTAGGGCTCTAAGCTCCTGGTCACTGGGTCACCTGGTCACCGGGTCACCTGGTCCCCTGGTCACCTGGTCACCAGGGTAGCAGAGTGCTCAAAGGCCAACCACAGTCTTCCTCAGCTGTCACCTTTGACCTTCCTTAACCTGGTTAAATCCGGGTTCTCTGCCTTCGCTCCTGTTTTTCACCCCTCACAGAAGAACAGCTGTGAAAGCAGCGGTGACCTCAGCACCAGCTCCGGTTTCTCAAGCCCCGCCTCCAGGAGCCCCAGGGAGCGGCGTGATGGGCGCCAAGGTCGCCCTTCCTGACCTTTCCAGCTCCGGATCAGACAGCAGCGACGCCGTCGTCCCGGTTTCGGGGGATTCAGGTCAAGCGCTGCGGCTGCTCAGAATAGTTATTCTTTTTCTTTCCTGAAAGCAGTCAGTCATGTGACACTGGCCCCGCCCATCCGTTTGGCCCGCCCTGCTCTGGCTGCTGGCGGCGTGCGCGTCAGCCTGCTGTCGGAGCTCTGTATTGATCACAGCTGACAAACAGGCAGCAAATGCTGGAGCTGCACTCAGAACGCCAAAAACACGGAGGGCGCTAACGCTGCAGGTCCGTGATGCTAATCAGGTTCCTCCCCTGGCAGGAACACTCATCTGACGGACCCGCCTCTTCGCCCCCGCACCAGGCATCAAAGGCTAATTAGCTTTGGCTGCTAGAGCCAAGACAGGAACGCCGCAGCCCAGAACCTGCGTCTGGTCTCAGACCCTCACATCTGATCTGAGATCCACCCAGACAGCGCCAACGATCGCCAATGACCTCTGTGACCTCTGTGACCTCTGTGACCCCAACGGCCACATCGACCAGGAACAACTGGGCTGCTGCAGGGAACCTGTTAGCTTCCTAACGTAGCAACAGCTGCTTTCCAGCTACAACCGGTCAACACCCGCTCAGTCCTTCCACGTTAACCACCACTAAAACCAGGAAGGGGTCAGCACACCTCGGGTCATGTGACCCTCACCCCCGGTTGGGCGGAGGGACGGATCACCCCCGGCTGTGTGCACAAGCCCCTGCATGACCCGCCGCAGCCCTATTGATGTTATCGGGTGACACCACATCCAGCGACCAGTCTGCAGCGAGGGTGGGGGATGGGAACGTGGGGGGGGGTGGATCAGGGGGCCAGAACACCCCAAAGAGTTCAGGAGAAAGAGAAGGGTAATAAAGTGGAGGAACTTTTCACCCACAAGTTCCTGCCTGGAGGGGAACCAAACACTGGTTACCGAGACAACCAGTTAATGAACGACACAACTGGTTAATGATTAACGGCAGAAATCAGTCAGTCCTGGGCACATCAGGTTCCTCCCACACACACACACACGCGCACGCGCACACACACGTAAATCGGCGCGCTGACGCGTTTGTCTCCTGGGAGCGGAGCTCCGCCCTCCCAGCAGAGCAGTGGCTGATGGGAGACTAACAGCAGATCTGAAAACCCAGCGGCCCTTCAGAGTCTCCGCTGTCTTACATAACCCCAGTGTGTGTGTTGTGTGTGTGTTTGTGTGTGTGTGTGTGTTTGAGAGAAAGCGGGGGTGCTCTTCTGCAGTAATACAGTTAGATTTTTTGCTCAGCAACTGCAGCACTCTAAAATCTCCTCCTCCTCGTCTCCCTCCTCCTCATCTCCCTCCTCCTCTTCCTCCTCTCCCTCCTCCTCCTCCTCCTCCTCCTCCTCCTCTCCCTCCTCCTCCTCCTCTCCCTCCTCCTCCTCCTCCTCCTCTTCTCCCTCTCCCTCTCCCTCCTCCTCCTCCTCCTCCTCCCCCTCCTCCTCCACCTCCTCCTCCTCCTCCTCTCCCTCCTCCTCCTCCTCTCGTACTCTTTGATGACATCATCGACGTGTCCTCTTGATGCCCTGTGATGTCACTTCCTCCAGAACTGAGAACCCCCCCTCCCTACCTTAAAATGTGCTCTTTTTATTCTTGGGGCATCGCAAATGTCATCGTCATGGAGACAACAGGTGCTGTCGTGCACAAATAGGTGGGGGGGCCCAAGCTTGGACACACCCAAAAATATGTGGGGTTGTCTTAGCTTTCCAGCACAGTGGCGGCCGCTCGAGCATGGATGGCGCGGGGGCGGCGGCGCCCCAGGGGGGGGGGAGGTTAATTGTTTATATAATAGTGAATATTGTAGTTAATTGGTAAATAATTGTAGTGATAAATTTTTTTTTTTTTATGATTATGTGTGGGGAGATATATGGATTAATATGTGAGAGGAAAGTTATGATTGTATGGAAAAAAAGTGGATAAGAGGAAGTGGAGAATTTATGAGTTGTTTAGTTTATTATGAAGTGATGTGGTGGGTGGGGTGTTATTGAAGTTTTTTGGGGATAAGTTTAATTATTTGATGTTATGATGTGTGTGTTGGTGGTAAGGTAGGGTTTTTAATTGTTGAAGTGGGTTTATTGTATTATTTAATTTATTGGTATTTTTTGTTTGGGGGGGGGTGTG
>CAAE01014679.1:78182-90639 GCA_000180735.1 Tetraodon nigroviridis | reverse complement strand
CCCCCCTCCACCCCCCCCCCCCCCCCCAACCAACCTTACGGGCGTTACAAATTGAATATCGCCCTGAGATGGAATTAAAGGACTTGGTTGAGGGGTCTCTTGTTTTTTTTTTGCTTCGGTTGTAACTCTTAATTATTAACATAACAATTTATATATAACAGTAATCATTAAATTATTTATATATCTATAGATATAGATCTATAGCTATATATATTATTACCTTTGTGTTACAGGTTGGGCTAAATCTTAATCCCAAATTGTAACAATTCACAGTTTTAATGCAAAAAGGTTCTAATAAATAAAGGAGGTTTGGTGGTGGAGGCGAGGGGGTGTGAACGCAAACAGCCATGAAATCACGTGATCGGTGGATGGCGCCGCTCCCACCCTCACCCTCTGAGCGGCGAAACCGGACCCGCGCCGACGGCTCTGCCGACCCGGCAGACGTGACGTCAAAGGAAAGCGGTGAAGCGGAACAGAAGGAGGAAGGTCTATAAAAATGGAAATCCAGCCGCCGCCCCGGCCCCGCCTCCCTCATACGGGCGTGGTGCGCCGGTTGGCTGTGTTGCTCGAGTCTTTGGCCTCCTTCTGGACGCAGTTGTGGACTTGCAGGAAGTTGTGGTCGCGCTCGGAGTTGTAGGTGGCGGTGGGTGTGCCGCTGGACTTGAGGGTGTCCCGGGGCAGCGTGTACATGGAGATCTCCGTGGACGGCAGAGCGCCGAAGCCCTTGAGGCCCACCGGCGAGGCTTCACGAGAATGGGAGGGGTCCGTGGAGCGGGAGGAGGAGCGGGAGCGGCGCCGGTAGCGGTAGCGGTAGCTGGGGATGCGGGTTATGGCAGAGCTTTGGAGGTAGTCAGCCGTGCGTCCTATCCGCAGCTGTCTGTGGCGATCGATGAACATGTGCACGGCCAGGACGCCCACCATCTCAGCGATGATGAAGGACAGGGCGCCGAAGTAGAAGGACCAGCCGTACGAGTAGCTGTTTTTCTTCGAGTCGCTCTTGGTGGGATCTCCGGCGTTGGCTGATATGTACACGATGATCCCGATGATGTTGCTCAGTCCTGACAGAAGGGGGCGCCGAGTCACGTGGGTGAGGGGTCAGAGGTCAGTGAGGACCAGGACAAAGAAGAGAGACAGAGTCATGTGGGGGCAGGAAGCAGGAAGTGGCTAAGAGGAAACACTGACCTGCAGACACGAAGAAGATTCCAGCGCTGAGGATGATGTTGTGCCGGGACTTGTAGAACTCGCTGGCGGCGATGCAAAGACCACCCATGAAGAGCAGGATGACGCTGAGGATGGGGAAGATGCTGGAGGCTCGCACGGCACCTGGGGGGGTGAGGAGGAGGAGGCGGCGGCGGCGGAGGAGGAGGAGGAAGAGGAAGAGGAGACAGCAAACACAGTCAGCCTCAGCATCAGGGACAAGCTCCGCCCACTAATGAGTGGTATTCCAAAAACCCCTAAAGGTCCATCTTATTAGGGCTCTAAGCTCCTGGTCACTGGGTCACCTGGTCACCGGGTCACCTGGTCCCCTGGTCACCTGGTCACCAGGGTAGCAGAGTGCTCAAAGGCCAACCACAGTCTTCCTCAGCTGTCACCTTTGACCTTCCTTAACCTGGTTAAATCCGGGTTCTCTGCCTTCGCTCCTGTTTTTCACCCCTCACAGAAGAACAGCTGTGAAAGCTGAGGCGAGATCTGACCCTCGCCGCCGCCGCCGCCGCCGCCGCGGTCCCGGAGGGGTTGTGGGGTTTTGGGTTAGCGATGAGGTCAGATCATTAAATATTCAGTTGTCCTGAGAGCTGACCCCTCCTGGATGCTTCGCTCCCAACCGTTGACCCTCCAGATATGGACAGGCCCTTCGGCGTGTTACCGGGGCAACGCCGCGCTCTTCTTCGTCCGTCAGCTTCAGTGGAGACAAAGGTGGCTCAGAGTGACGTCTGAAGGTGACACAAAAGTTTCACAAACCGCAAACTCAGATCGGGTGTCGGACTTTGGTCGATGGGGCATCAATTTCACCTCGCAGCTGAGGCTCCGCCCACCTCTGGTTCAGCCAATCAGGAGGAGAAAACACTCTTGACAAAAAACCTGGAGCCTTCTGGAAAAAACGGAGCCACCGCTAAAGCTTTGACCACGACAGCGGTGACCTCAGCACCAGCTCCGGTTTCTCAAGCCCCGCCTCCAGGAGCCCCAGGGAGCGGCGTGATGGGCGCCAAGGTCGCCCTTCCTGACCTTTCCAGCTCCAGATCAGACAGCAGCGACGCCGTCGTCCCGGTTTCGGGGGATTCAGGTCAAGCGCTGCGGCTGCTCAGAATAGTTATTCTTTTTCTTTCCTGAAAGCAGTCAGTCATGTGACACTGGCCCCGCCCATCCGTTTGGCCCGCCCTGCTCTGGCTGCTGGCGGCGTGCGCGTCAGCCTGCTGTCGGAGCTCTGTATTGATCACAGCTGACAAACAGGCAGCAAATGCTGGAGCTGCACTCAGAACGCCAAAAACACGGAGGCGCTAACGCTGCAGGTCCGTGATGCTAATCAGGTTCCTCCCCTGGCAGGAACACTCATCTGACGGACCCGCCTCTTCGCCCCCGCACCAGGCATCAAAGGCTAATTAGCTTTGGCTGCTAGAGCCAAGACAGGAACGCCGCAGCCCAGAACCTGCGTCTGGTCTCAGACCCTCACATCTGATCTGAGATCCACCCAGACAGCGCCAACGATTGCCAATGACCTCTGTGACCTCTGTGACCTCTGTGACCCCAACGGCCACATCAACCAGGAACAACTGGGCTGCTGCAGGGAACCTGTTAGCTTCCTAACGTAGCAACAGCTGCTTTCCAGCTACAACCGGTCAACACCCGCTCAGTCCTTCCACGTTAACCACCACTAAAACCAGGAAGGGGTCAGCACACCTCGGGTCATGTGACCCTCACCCCCGGTTGGGCGGAGGGACGGATCACCCCCGGCTGTGTGCACACGCCCCTGCATGACCCGCCGCAGCCCTATTGATGTTATCGGGTGACACCACATCCAGCGACCAGTCTGCAGCGAGGGTGGGGGATGGGAACGTGGGGGGGGTGGATCAGGGGGCCAGAACACCCCAAAGAGTTCAGGAGAAAGAGAAGGGTAATAAAGTGGAGGAACTTTTCACCCACAAGTTCCTGCCTGGAGGGGAACCAAACACTGGTTACCGAGACAACCAGTTAATGAACGACACAACTGGTTAATGATTAACGGCAGAAATCAGTCAGTCCTGGGCACATCAGGTTCCTCCCACACACACACGCACGCGCACACACACACACACGTAAATCGGCGCGCTGACGCGTTTGTCTCCTGGGAGCGGACTCGCCCCTCCCAGCAGAGCAGTGGCTGATGGGAGACTAACAGCAGATCTGAAAACCCAGCGGCCCTTCAGAGTCTCCGCTGTCTTACATAACCCCAGTGTGTGTGTGTGTGTGTGTGTGTGTGTGTGTGTGTGTGTGAGAGAAAGCGGGGGTGCTCTTCTGCAGAATACAGTCAGATTTTTTGCTCAGCAACTGCAGCACCTAAAATCTCCTCCTCCTCCTCCTCCTCCTCTTCCTCTCCCTCTCCCCCCCCCCCCCCCCACCCCAAAAAAAAACCTTACCCCCAAACCACACACCACAAACCAAAACCCCCAAAAAATACCCCCAAAAAACCCCCGCAGCCCATTAAGTGTATCCGTGAACACCACATCCCCCACCATTTAGAACTTTGGTTAAAAATCCCACCAGAAAAAAACAAACGAAAAACCGAAGAACACCCCAAAGAGTTCAGGAGAAAGAGAAGGGTAATAAAGTGGAGGAACTTTTCACCCACAAGTTCCTGCCTGGAGGGGAACCAAACACTGGTTACCGAGACAACCAGTTAATGAACGACACAACTGGTTAATGATTAACGGCAGAAATCAGTCAGTCCTGGGCACATCAGGTTCCTCCCACACACACACGCACGCGCACACACACACACACGTAAATCGGGCGCTGACGCGTTTGTCTCCTGGGAGCGGAGTCCGCCCTCCCAGCAGAGCAGTGGCTGATGGGAGACTAACAGCAGATCTGAAAACCCAGCGGCCCTTCAGAGTCTCCGCTTTCTTACATAACCCCAGTGTGTGTGTGTGTGTGTGTGTGTGTGTGTGTGTGTGTGTGAGAGAATGCGGTGTTGCTCTTCTGCAGAATACATTCATCTTTTTTGCTCCGCCACTGCAGCACCTCCACTCTCCTCCTCCTCCTCTCCCTCTTCCTCTTCTCCCTCCTCCTCCTCCTCTTCTCCCTCTTCCTCTTCTTCTTCCTCCTCCTCTTCTCCCTCCTCCTCCTCGTGTCCCTCCTCCTCCTCCTCCTCCTCTTCTCCGTCTCCCTCTCCCTCCTCCTCCTCGTCCTCCTCCCCCTCCTCCTCCACCTCCTCCTCCTCCTCCCCCTCCCTCCTCCCCCTCCTGTCGTACTCTTTGATGACATCATCGACGTGTCCTCTTGATGCCCTGTGATGTCACTTCCTCCAGACCTGAGAACCCCCCCTCCCCTACCTTAAAATGTGCTCTTTTTATTCTTGGGGCATCGCAAATGTCATCGTCATGGAAACAACAGGTGCTGTTGTCAATAAATAAGTGGGTGGAGACAAGCTTGGACACACCCAAAAATATGTGGCCTTGTCTTAGTTTGATAAGCGTCTGACAAAGATGGCCGCCACACCCCCGCTCCCTCCACGACCAGACGAGCCCTCAGCCAGGATGTGGGCGTGGCTATTACATCGTTTAGAGGCGTGAACAGCAAAAAGCTCCGCCCACTCACCTACCTACTCAGATGTCAATCATTCTTGTCATCAGTTCAAATAAAAACATCAGAACCTGACTGGAACATTGTTGTGGGAGGGGCTTAGAAGGGACACTGCATCCAGCCTCCAGGGGGAGACAAAGCTAGGCTAAGGTGCAAATGTGAACGATTCTGCTATCCCAGGATTTTGTTTAGTCCTCCAATCAGCAAGTGGATTCAAAACAAGGGGCGGTACTTACGCAGGAAGTACTCCGACGGGTCGGCTTCGTAGTTGGTGTCCTCGGGAAAGTGGTCGATCTGTTTGCACATGCCTTTGAAGTTACCTGTCGGGAAACACGGCCAGGTCAGTTCACCTGAGAACCGAAGGGGCAGCAAAGTTAGCGCTAGCGCCAAGGCACGGTTTTTGTCGCATTTTTCTCTTTTTGGGAAAAAAAACAACCTCACAAAAGAAGAGCTCTCGTCTGATTGGTCGAGGTTAGCCTTTCATGTTCATCCTCGCCTCGGCAGGCGCGCGCGCGGAGCGCCGCCGTGTGAATGTCCCCCCGCAGACATGACCAGGGCAGACATTAGAGGGAGGATCACCTGACCAAAACATCCATCAACATCCTGAGAGTGTGTGTGTGTGTGTGTGTGTGTGTGTGTGTGTTTGGTGGTGGGGGTGTGAGAGAGAGAGAGTGTGTGGGCCCACACTCAAAAGACTATTGATTCAGATAAAGAAGGGAAAGATGATGTAATAGGACGGAGGGATACGGAGCCGGAACCAGAGGTTTTTGAAGGACGGAGGAGCGGGAGGAGAAAAAAGTGCCGAGTCACAGAAAAGTTTCAGCCGAGAACGCTAGCGCGCCGATGGGCCGCTAGGTGGTTTCCAGCGGCCGCTGCCTAGCGCCGCGGTGACCCCGCCCCCGCGCCCTCCTCCCACGGTGGACGGGGGGTCTGACTCAGAGCCCACCGGAGGAAGCCCTGGCCGCCCGTCGGAGGACGGAGACGGCGGCCCACGCGGATATCACGCCAGACGGGAGGGGGGTCAGGAGGACGCCTGCGTGGGAGGTGCTGCTACAGACGCATCCAGGACCACTTCTGACGCATCAGTGGGTAGAAAGATTCACACCATAACCTCCTCCTCCAAGGTCACATGACCAGGGAGGGAGGGGCCGCCACCACAGGATGCTGAACATCACCAGCTGTTCGTTAGCATTAGCATTAGCTCAGCCTCTAACACTGACCGGGATGTGTTTAGGGGATTTAATTAACAAGACCAAACTCAGGAGGACGCTGAGTCATCACAGCTTCTGTCTCCATCAGACGTCGAGTCCAAAGGTGGAAAATTGCACGAATATATGAGAATATTGCTTTTTTTCTGCGCTAAGAGCAGGCGGGGAGGATGGATACGCTCCTCCGCCATGGTATGAATAGTTGCGCCGCGGCCGGAGGGGGTAAGGAGCTGCTCTTACATCACCGGAGGACAACAAGCAGTTAGACTAATTGCTGGACCTCTAAATCATTAACGCAGCCTCAGTTCGCCAACGTGTCTATTCTGCTGTTTTCAAGGGATTCGCCGCCGCCCACGTGTGTAGGTCGCAGCCTCGGGGAAGCTTCAGGAACGCCAACGAGACTGTTTCACACGTTCCCGAGGAGACGTTCACCTGCACTCGGTCCGTAAAACGCTGAGTCAGCGTTGCCTTCTGCTCGGACGGCGGCTAATGCATCAGAAAAGTGCCAGAAATTGATTAAATGTAATAAAGTTCATTTAGGCTTCAATATTCTCCCACCAAACTTGACAAACCGGTCCTAAACCATGTGACCTCGCTGGCGACCTCCTCCTGCGGGCCCGGTCACCCCCACAATGGAGCCGACGGCCAGATTTCCCACAGCAGCAGAGACCCTGAAGGCCACACAGGTAAAGAGGGGAGGGGCTAAAGATGGGCCATGGGGCTGTTCAGGTGGTTCTACCCGGTGGACACGCCCCCAGCAGGGCTGCCCAGGTGTCAGGCCTGCAGCCGTCGGTGGCGGTGGGGGCGTGGACGGCGTCTCAGAGGACGGACTCGCCGTCTCTCAGCAAGCAGGCGGCTGTGGCGGCGTCAATCTGAGCCCCGCCCCCTAAAGCGCCTAAGGGTCATGAAGCTCCTGCTCGTCTCTGATGACGTCAGACTGTTGATGCTTCTGGTCAGCTGATCATGTTGGTCACATGATCTGCTTCAACGCAAATAAAAAAGCAAAAAAAAGTCACATGACTGGATGGCGCCGCTAGACTACCAGCCGATGTTTGGACTCAACGAGCCAGAGTGATTAATCTGTGACTATTGATCCTCTCGGGGGGGCCCGGGGGTGGGGGCGGGGCCAGCGGAGAGGAGAAGAGCGCCAATACATCCTGTATTCAGCGTGGCGCTCCGCTGCAGCGCTCTCCTCATCTTTAATGGAGGAAAATAGCCGACGGTTGCAGTCTGGATGCGTCAACGCAACACACACGCACACACACACACACACACACACACACACACACACACACGTTTGCTTTAGTGGCAATTGGTAATTCACAGAGTGTCCACATGTCTTCTCGGCCCTGCTGCAGCGCCGCATGCTGGGAGGAGTAACGGGGTTTTAAGGAGGGCGGGATGGACGCAGGCATGAAACACACACGTGTGTGTGGGTCATCTTAATTAGGGGTCGCATGGTTGCTCTGATGAGCGTGTCTCTGCATGCTAGCAGCACATTTTTGGGATGACGCTCAGTGAAGACTGTGACTCTACATTCCTCTCCCTCTCACACACACACACACACACACACACACACACACACACACACACACAACCAGGAAATGACAGGCAGTTATTTATTTAAATTTTGCCTGATTAGCCGGTCGTCTTGTTAGCTTTCAGCAGCCACGCCGCCGTGCGCCACCTTAGCTCTAAACGTTAGCGTCGCCGTGCGCTTCCTTGCAGCAGGTAAACAAGCGACTGCTCCCAGACATCAGGTGACAACATTTCCTCCTGAAATCTCGCTGCAACAGTCACGATCCCGGGATCGTCTCGGACCTGCAGCCACGTGACCTGCTGCCAGCGGCCATGTGACCTGCTGCCAGCGGCCATGTGACCTGCTGCCAGCGGCCATGACAAGAGAGCAGGACTTAGGCGCTAATGTGAGGCTGCAGCCCACCAGCAGGGGGCGCCTCCCTCCCACTGCTGCCCATCTGTCACACACCCAGAGGACCGGCTGCTTGGAGCCGAACCAGTCGGGAAGCAGCTGTCCAGACTGCTCAGGTGTAGTGAAGGTGTGATCGTTCGTCTGTTTCTGGACAGGCTGGTGAGCAGGCGGTCAGCAGGGCTGCTGCTCTGGCTGCCTGGCTCAGGCTGAGTGTCGTATTGATTTGTTCTCTGCTGGATAAAGATAGACCCCCCAGCAGATAAAAAAACACGTGTAAAACAAGGCAGGGGAGTGTCAGAGGGTCGGGGGGCGGGGGGTCGTCATGATGCAGGCACCGAAGCTCCGCCTCCCTCCGTGCACATCCCACCTTTCACGTGCACAGCGGTGAAGGGCTCCACCCCCCCGTGGCCCAGACGATCGCCGCTTCGCCACCTTTTGGTGACACAGGGTCGGGGGCTAATGCTAATGCTAACGACCCCTGACCACCCAGAAAGAACACGGCGCTGCGCCGCAGCAGCGGTGTCAAGCTAACCAGACCTCAGGCTGCACTCACGCGATCAATCAGCTGCAGCCTGATCTGCGGGTCGGCGAGTGGCGCAGCTGCACCAGGACCAGCAGCTGCACCAGGACCAGCAGCTGCACCAGGACCAGCAGCTGCACCAGGACCAGCAGCTGCATCAGGACCAGCAGCCGGAGCAGCTGGAGGTCCCGCTGGCGGCGCCGTCCAGCAGCCACAGCTTCAGCTGCACTGGGCTGCAGCAACAAGTGGCTGCAGGAGGCAACATCGGGCGCTCTGCTGCTGCATGCACACACACACACACACACTTCGCGACTTCTGTCCTTGGGAGGACTGACCCTGGTCCTGGTCCTGGTCCCAGACTGGGATGGAACCCTCAGACAGGCCTTTAAAGTTCTGAGGACCACTCAAAATGTCCTCACTTTGAGTGTTTTGGTACTTTGTACAAACACACACACACACACACACACACACACACACACAGCTCAGTCCTGGTCATCTCCATCCTGGTTCCTCCCCAGGTTCCTCCACACCTTCAGCTCTGCTCCTGTCCTTCCTCCATCCCTCTCCTGTCCAACTGTCCCCAACCTGCTCCTCCTCCTCCATCAGAACCAGCACCAGTCTCTCACTGAGCATGATCTTCATCATGATCTTCATCATGATCTTCATCATGATCTTCATCACATCCTCACACTGAACTTCAGTCAGTGAGAAGCCTGAACTGATCTCCCCCATCAACACCAAGAAAACACACACACACACAGACACACACACGGGGGCGGGACCGCAGGTGGACAGGTGAGGGTGAAGCCCCTCCCGCTTTGGGTCTGTCTGATGTCTCACCTGCGCTCCACCCCCCGTGCAGACAGGTGCGTCCCGGGCCACGCCCCTTACCTTCCAGGCAGCAGGTCCTCCACAGGCCCGAGTGGGTCATCACCTCCTCGTTCTTCTTGCTGGTCTCGTTCTCGCTCATGGCCTTGGTCCTGCACACGCCGCGCGAGTACAGCCAGTAGTCCGTCCCCACGGCGATGGTCATGAGGCTGAAGGCGGCGAAGGCGCCCACGGTGGTCAGCAGCATCTGCACTCCGCGGTCGAACACGCCCATGTTTCCGCATTCCATGAAAGGGGGACCCCCTTTCCTCTTGATGTACAAGAAGTAAATATTTGAAAACTGACGGGACCAAATCGAACGGAAAAAACGGGAGAAACTCAGGCGGAAGGAGAGGGAGGAAGGAGGTGGAGGAGGCGCTGGGAACCTTATGGTTGCGTTTGGGTGAGCACCGAAACCAGAGAAAGAAGCGGTTTTAGAGCGAGAGAGGAGGCGGCGGCTCTCCTCTGCGGCCCCTCGCACAGTCTGACCCGGGATCAGCTGGGAAGGGCCCCACAGCCGCAGAGCCCCGAGGCCGGCTGGTCCGGGGAGGCGGGCCCCTCCGGGGGGCTACAGCTGGAGCAGAGACGGCTGATGGGGGCTGGCGCCCTCCGACATGTCCCAGGCTGTTTCCGCCGCGACGGCTCATCCGCTCCTCTCCATGGAGCTGGACCAGGAGGAGGAGGAGGAGGAGGAGGAGGAGGAACCAGCCTGCAAGAGAGGAAGACAGCTTCATTCAGGCTCCGGCCACAGGCGCCCTGCGCGGACAGCAAACCTTTCAACGGGGGCGCAGCAGGGAACGGAAAGAAAATCAAAAGGAAACGCGCAGGTTTTCCTCCCTCCTCAAATTCCCGGTCCCCGGTTCCACATGGAGCCCTACAGCTCCGCGGCGGCTCCTCCAGGAGCGGGGCTCGGCGCGGGGCTCGGCTCTGGCCGTCGGTGGTCCGGAGAGAGCGGGCAGCCTCCGACAGGACGCGCCGACCATCACTCGACCTGGAGCCGGCAGGAGGAGCGCGAGGAGCGCGAGGGGCGCGAGCGTGAGCGTGAGCGTGCCGCAGCCGCGGCCGGGGACGGGACGGACGCGCCGCGGCTGGTTCACCCTGGACGGAGCCCGGCGCCATGAAAGAGGAGCAAAACGGAATAAATCCTGCTGGAAGTCCTCCTCCTCTTCCT
This sequence comes from Tetraodon nigroviridis, assembly GCA_000180735.1. Lineage (NCBI taxonomy): Eukaryota > Metazoa > Chordata > Actinopteri > Tetraodontiformes > Tetraodontidae > Tetraodon > Tetraodon nigroviridis. Next base: position 80,167 of record CAAE01014679.1, on the reverse strand, counting down.
CCTCCTCCTCACTCCTCTTCTTCCTCCCCCTGCTCTGGCGCGCGCTCGGATGCGGTCACACGCAGGAAGTAGAAGAGAGAAAAAAGGAAATAAATAAATATAGAAGAGGAGTATTACACAACGAGCAGGAGTCAGAGAGCTGCCGCGGTCACGATGTCAGCAGACGGGCGGCCTCCCTCTGCGTCCGCCCGCGGAGAGGAGCGGGATGTCAGCGGGAGGAAGGCGCTCCTCTTCCTCCGTTTAAAAACGGCCCCGCGCGCGCGTGTGTGTGTGAGAGTGTGCGTGGACGCTGGACCGTCTGTGGACTTTGTCGCCCCCCGGTGGTCAAACCTCCGCACCACAACTGAAAAAGCCTCCGGTGCCGCAGGGACAAATATGAAAGTAGAACTTGGACCAGGAACCGGAAGGGAACCCTGTCTCCCCACAGAAACACCGGATCCCGGTCCCGGTGCCGTGGACACAGATGTGGGTGCCAGATGTTGGCGTCTCACCTGCAACCAGCTTCAACCTGCCGGCGGGTCCGCTGGTGGGCTGTGGCCAACCTCGCCAGCAGGGGGCGCCACCGAGCAGGGGAACGCGTCAGAGGAGCCGATTCTGTATTTGAGCCAACTTTGGAGATCGTAGTCACACGTTTCTACATCGAGGGTGGCGATGCAACTTTAGTTTTGAGAACTATTCCAAACCACGGAGAGGGGCAGCAGAGGACCTGGAAGTTCCAACCCAGTTCCGTCTCTGCCGGAGAGGGGCGTTTCCTCAATTCACCGCCATGGTCGCGCGCGCGGTGCACGAGCACAATCACGTAGTTTGCGCTTTCAGCTGTACACGAGAATAAAACAGGACAAAAGAACAGAAATGTCAGCGTTTCCCAGAACACAGCACAGCTTTTGTCCCGAGAAAGACTGAACTTTGACGGAGACGGAAGAAGACAAAAGGAAAACTGACGGGGACGGAAAACCTTTAAGCACGTGACCTGGAGAAAGCGAAAGTAGAGACCTTTCTAAAACCAGACGACTCAGGAAGACCTGATCACTGCAGCAGGATCTCTTCAGGGTGGATCACTGCTCCACCTGGTCTCCAGGGCTCCAGGCTGGTGTCGGGTGATCTTCTGCCGTCAGCGGGAACATGGGGTCGGCCAGGTAACCTCCGCTCAACGCCCGGCTCTTCCAAACACAAGAAACTGCAGCACCGCTATCAAACCAGACAAAGACGGCAGCTCGGACTTACTTAGAGCCGGAAGTGCAGCTCTCGCGGAATTATAGACAAAAACAACCTAAAATCTTGCCTGTGAAGAGATTTTAGGGTTTTTTTGCGATAGTAGCGATAGAGAAAGAGAGAGAGAGAGAATGAAAGAGAAAGAAAGAGTGGGAGAGAGGGTGTGTGTGTGTGTGTGTGTTCTGTAAACACTCCTCTGGGTTTGACTTCCTGTGTTGTAAACGTGGGCGTTTTTAATGGTTGAACTGATAGCGGTGGTTGTGTGGGACACCAGATGGGCTGAAGGGACCTTCTGGACTCTACAGACGGGTTTCAGGTTTGAGTCCAAAGGGAACGTTTAGGAGAACCTGCAAGGGGTGACCTTGGACACCAGATCACTGGTATGTTGAACAAAAACCAAACCAAAAACCAACCCTGACGGGGACGGAAAACCTTTAAGCACGTGACCTGCAGCTTTAGTTTTTACTGCTGGTTTGAGGCCTGTTTGTCGCGGTGTGTGCATGTGCGTGTGTGTGAAAGTAGAGCGTTCTACTTTCTACTAGATAAGTGAGGACCGTTTTGGCTGGTCCTCAAAAAAGCTGGATTCAGGGTTCAGACTTGGTTTTCAGGTTTTAGGGTTTAGGTCAGGGGTCGGGTGGGTTTAGGTCAGGGGTCAGGTGGGTTTAGGTCAGGGGTCAGGTGGGTTTAGGTCAGGGGTCAGGTGGGTTTAGGTCAGGCGTCAGGTGGGTTAGCTTAGCTGATCCTTTTGTGAACTCTGACAGGTCAAGTTATTG
>CAAE01014679.1:62570-78132 GCA_000180735.1 Tetraodon nigroviridis | reverse complement strand
TGTGTTTTTGTTGTTTTTTTTTTTTGTGTGTGTTTTTTTTGTTTCGGTGTTGTATGTTTGTGTGTGTGTTGTGGGTTTGTGTGTTTGTGTGTTTTTTTTTGTTTTGTTTTTGGTGGGTGGTGGTGGGTTTGTGTGTTTTGTTGTGTGTTTTTGTTTTTTGTGGGTGGTGTTCTTGTTTTTTTTTTTGGTGTTGGGTGGGGGGGGGGGCGGCGGCCCCGCCGCCGCCCCCAAAAAAAAAAAAAAAAAAAAAAAAAAAACCACACACCCGTACTCTTTGATGACATCATCGACGTGTCCTCTTGATGCCCTGTGATGTCACTTCCTCCAGACCTGAGAACCCCCCCTCCCTACCTTAAAATGTGCTCTTCTTATTCTTGGGGCATCGCAAATGTCATCGTCATGGAAACAACAGGTGCTGTTGTCAATAAATAAGTGGGTGGAGACAAGCTTGGACACACCCAAAAATATGTGGCCTTGTCTTAGTTTGATAAGCGTCTGACAAAGATGGCCGCCACACCCCCGCTCCCTCCACGACCAGACGAGCCCTCAGCCAGGATGTGGGCGTGGCTATTACATCGTTTAGAGGCGTGAACAGCAAATAGCTCCGCCCACTCACCTACCTACTCAGATGTCAATCATTCTTGTCATCAGTTCAAATAAAAACATCAGAACCTGACTGGAACATTGTTGTGGGAGGGGCTTAGAAGGGACACTGCATCCAGCCTCCAGGGGGAGACAAAGCTAGGCTAAGGTGCAAATGTGAACGATTCTGCTATCCCAGGATTTTGTTTAGTCCTCCAATCAGCAAGTGGATTCAAAACAAGGGGCGGTACTTACGCAGGAAGTACTCCGACGGGTCGGCTTCGTAGTTGGTGTCCTCGGGAAAGTGGTCGATCTGTTTGCACATGCCTTTGAAGTTACCTGTCGGGAAACACGGCCAGGTCAGTTCACCTGAGAACCGAAGGGGCAGCAAAGTTAGCGGCTAGCGCCAAGGCACGGTTTTTGTCGCATTTTTCTCTTTTTAGGAAAAAAAACAACCTCACAAAAGAAGAGCTCTCGTCTGATTGGTCGAGGTTAGCCTTTCATGTTCATCCTCGCCTCGGCAGGCGCCGCGGCGGAGCGCCGCCGTGTGAATGTCCCCCCGCAGACATGACCAGGGCAGACATTAGAGGGAGGATCACCTGATCCAAAAACATCCATACAACATTCTCTGAGAGTGTGTGTGTGTGTGTGTGTGTGTGTGTGTGTGTGTGTAAGAGAGAGAGTGTGTTGGCCCACACTCAAAAAACTATTGATTCAGATAAAGAAGGGAAAGATGATGTAATAGGACGGAGGGATACGGAGCCGGAACCAGAGGTTTTTGAAGGACGGAGGAGCGGGAGGAGAAAAAAGTGCCGAGTCACAGAAAAGTTTCAGCCGAGAACGCTAGCGCGCCGATGGGCCGCTAGGTGGTTTTCAGCGGCCGCTGGCCGCTAGCGCCGCGGTGACCCCGCCCCCGCCCCCTCTTCCCACGGTGGACGGGGGGTCTGACTCAGAGCCCACCGGAGGAAGCCCTGGCCGCCCGTCGGAGGACGGAGACGGCGGCCCACGCGGATATCACGCCAGACGGGAGGGGGGTCAGGAGGACGCCTGCGTGGGAGGTGCTGCTACAGACGCATCCAGGACCACTTCTGACGCATCAGTGGGTAGAAAGATTCACACCATAACCTCCTCCTCCAAGGTCACATGACCAGGGAGGGAGGGGCCGCCACCACAGGATGCTGAACATCACCAGCTGTTCGTTAGCATTAGCATTAGCTCAGCCTCTAACACTGACCGGGATGTGTTTAGGGGATTTAATTAACAAGACCAAACTCAGGAGGACGCTGAGTCATCACAGCTTCTGTCTCCATCAAACGTCGAGTCCAAAGGTGGAAAATTGCACAAAAATAAGAGAAAATTGCTTTTTTTCTGCGCTAAGAGCAGGCGGGGAGGAAGGATACGCTCCTCCGCCAGGTATGAAAGGCTGCGCCGCGGCCGGAGGCGGCGAGGAGCCGCTCTTACATCACCGGAGGACAACAAGCAGGCAGACAATCGCTTGACCTCCAAACAACAACGCAGCCGCAGCTCTCCAACGCGCCAACGCTGCTGATGTCGAGGGATTCGCCGCCGCCGCCCACGGGGAGGCCGCAGCCTCGGGGAAGCTTCAGGAACGCCAACGAGACGTTTCACACGTTCCCGAGGAGACGTTCACCTGCACCGGTCCAATATTCTCCCACCAAACTTGACAAACTGGTCCTAAACCATGTGACCTCGCTGGCGACCTCCTCCTGCGGGCCCGGTCACCCCCACAATGGAGCCGACGGCCAGATTTCCCACAGCAGCAGAGACCCTGAAGGCCACACAGGTAAAGAGGGGAGGGGCTAAAGATGGGCCATGGGGCTGTTCAGGTGGTTTTACCCGGTGGACACGCCCCCAGCAGGGCTGCCCAGGTGTCAGGCCTGCAGCCGTCGGTGGCGGTGGGGGCGTGGACGGCGTCTCAGAGGACGGACTCGCCGTCTCTCAGCAAGCAGGCGGCTGTGGCGGCGTCAATCTGAGCCCCGCCCCCTAAAGCCCCTAAGGGTCATGAAGCTCCTGCTCGTCTCTGATGACGTCAGACTGTTGATGCTTCTGGTCAGCTGATCATGTTGGTCACATGATCTGCTTCAACGCAAATAAAAAAGCAAAAAAAAGTCACATGACTGGATGGCGCCGCTAGACTACCAGCCGATGTTTGGACTCAACGAGCCAGAGTGATTAATCTGTGACTATTGATCCTCCGGGGGGGGGAGGGGGGGAGGGGGAATGCCAGCGGAGAGGAGAAGAGCGCCAATACATCCTGTATTCAGCGTGTGCCTCGCTGCAGCGCTCTCCTCATCTTTAATGGAGGAAAATAGCCGACGGTTGCAGTCTGGATGCGTCAACGCAACACACACGCACACACACACACACACACACACACACACACACACACACGTTTGCTTTAGTGGCAATTGGTAATTCACAGAGTGTCCACATGTCTTCTCGGCCCTGCTGCAGCGCCGCATGCTGGGAGGAGTAACGGGGGTTTAAGGAGGGCGGGATGGACGCAGGCATGAACACACACACGTGTGTGTGGGTCATTTTAATTAGGGGTCGCATGGTTGCTCTGATGAGCGTGTCTCTGCATGCTAGCAGCACATTTTTGGGATGACGCTCAGTGAAGACTGTGACCTACATTCTCTCCCTCTCACACACACACACACACACACACACACACACACACACACACAACCAGGAAATGACAGGCAGTTATTTATTTAAATTTTGCCTGATTAGCCGGTCGTCTTGTTAGCTTTCAGCAGCCACGCCGCCGTGCGCCACCTTAGCTCTAAACGTTAGCGTCGCCGTGCGCTTCCTTGCAGCAGGTAAACAAGCGACTGCTCCCAGACATCAGGTGACAACATTTCCTCCTGAAATCTCGCTGCAACAGTCACGATCCCGGGATCGTCTCGGACCTGCAGCCACGTGACCTGCTGCCAGCGGCCATGTGACCTGCTGCCAGCGGCCATGACAAGAGAGCAGGACTTAGGCGCTAATGTGAGGCTGCAGCCCACCAGCAGGGGGCGCCTCCCTCCCACTGCTGCCCATCTGTCACACACCCAGAGGACCGGCTGCTTGGAGCCGAACCAGTCGGGAAGCAGCTGTCCAGAGTGCTCAGGTGTAGTGAAGGCGTGATCGTTCGTCTGTTTCTGGACAGGCTGGTGAGCAGGCGGTCAGCAGGGCTGCTGCTCTGGCTGCCTGGCTCAGGCTGAGTGTCGTATTGATTTGTTCTCTGCTGGATAAAGATAGACCCCCCAGCAGATAAAAAAACACGTGTAAAACAAGGCAGGGGAGTGTCAGAGGGTCGGGGGGGGTCGTCATGATGCAGGCACCGAAGCTCCGCCTCCCTCTGTGCACATCCCACCTTTCACGTGCACAGCGGTGAAGGGCTCCACCCCCCCGTGGCCCAGACGATCGCCGCTTCGCCACCTTTTGGTGACACAGGGTCGGGGGCTAATGCTAATGCTAACGACCCCTGACCACCCAGAAAGAACACGGCGCTGCGCCGCAGCAGCGGTGTCAAGCTAACCAGACCTCAGGCTGCACTCACGCGATCAATCAGCTGCAGCCTGATCTGCGGGTCGGCGAGTGGCGCACTGCACCAGGACCAGCAGCTGCACCAGGACCAGCAGCTGCACCAGGACCAGCAGCTGCACCAGGACCAGCAGCTGCATCAGGACCAGCAGCCGGAGCAGCTGGAGGTCCCGCTGGCGGCGCCGTCCAGCAGCCACAGCTTCAGCTGCACTGGGCTGCAGCAACAAGTGGCTGCAGGAGGCAACACGGGCGCTCTGCTGCTGCATGCACACACACACACACACACTTCGCGACTTCTGTCCTTGGGAGGACTGACCCTGGTCCTGGTCCTGGTCCTGGTCCCAGACTGGGATGGAACCCTCAGACAGGCCTTTAAAGTTCTGAGGACCACTCAAAATGTCCTCACTTTGAGTGTTTTGGTACTTCGTACACACACACACACACACACACACACACACACACACACACACACACACACACACACACACACACACACACACAGCTCAGTCCTGGTCATTTCCATCCTGGTTCCTCCACACCTTCAGCTCTGCTCCTGTCCTTCCTCCATCCCTCTCCTGTCCAACTGTCCCCAACCTGCTCCTCCTCCTCCATCAGAACCAGCACCAGTCTCTCACTGAGCATGATCTTCATCATGATCTTCATCACATCCTCACACTGAACTTCAGTCAGTGAGAAGCCTGAACTGATCTCCCCCATCAACACCAATGAAAACACACACACACACACACACACACGGGGGCGGGACCGCAGGTGGACAGGTGAGGGTGAAGCCGCTCCCGCTTTGGGTCTGTCTGATGTCTCACCTGCGCTCCACCCCCCGTGCAGACAGGTGCGTCCCGGGCCACGCCCCTTACCTTCCAGGCAGCAGGTCCTCCACAGGCCCGAGTGGGTCATCACCTCCTCGTTCTTCTTGCTGGTCTCGTTCTCGCTCATGGCCTTGGTCCTGCACACGCCGCGCGAGTACAGCCAGTAGTCCGTCCCCACGGCGATGGTCATGAGGCTGAAGGCGGCGAAGGCGCCCACGGTGGTCAGCAGCATCTGCACTCCGCGGTCGAACACGCCCATGTTTCCGCATTCCATGAAAGGGGGACCCCCTTTCCTCTTGATGTACAAGAAGTAAATATTTGAAAACTGACGGGACCAAATCGAACGGAAAAAACGGGAGAAACTCAGGCGGAAGGAGAGGGAGGAAGGAGGTGGAGGAGGCGCTGGGAACCTTATGGTTGCGTTTGGGTGAGCACCGAAACCAGAGAAAGAAGCGGTTTTAGAGCGAGAGAGGAGGCGGCGGCTCTCCTCTGCGGCCCCTCGCACAGTCTGACCCGGGATCAGCTGGGAAGGGCCCCACAGCCGCAGGAGCCCCGAGGCCGGCTGGTCCGGGGAGGCGGGCCCCTCCGGGGGGCTACAGCTGGAGCAGAGACGGCTGATGGGGGCTGGCGCCCTCCGACATGTCCCAGGCTGTTTCCGCCGCGACGGCTCATCCGCTCCTCTCCATGGAGCTGGACCAGGAGGAGGAGGACGAGGAGGACGAGGAGGAGGAACCAGCCTGCAAGAGAGGAAGACAGCTTCATTCAGGCTCCGGCCACAGGCGCCCTGCGCGGACAGCAAACCTTTCAACGGGGGCGCAGCAGGAACGGAAAGAAAATCAAAAGGAAACGCGCAGGTTTTCCTTCCTCCTCAAATTCCGGTCCCCGGTTCCACATGGAGCCCTACAGCTCCGCGGCGGCTCCTCCAGGAGCGGGGCTCGGCGCGGGGCTCGGCTCTGGCGGTCGGTGGTCCGGAGAGAGCGGGCAGCCTCCGACAGGACGCGCCGACCATCACTCGACCTGGAGCCGGCAGGAGGAGCGCGAGGAGCGCGAGGAGCGCGAGGGGCGTGAGCGTGAGCGTGCGCAGCCGCGGCCGGGGACGGACGGACGCGCCGCGGCTGGTTCACCCTGGACGGAGCCCGGCGCCATGAAAGAGGAGCAAAACGGAATAAATCCTGCTGGAAGTCCTCCTCCTCTTCCTCCTCCCCCCCCTCCTCTTCTTCCTCCCCTGCTCTGGCGCGCGCTCGGATGCGGTCACACGCAGGAAGTAGAAGAGAGAAAAAAGGAAATAAATAAATATAGAAGAGGAGTATTACACAACGAGCAGGAGTCAGAGACGTGCCGCGGTCACGATGTCAGCAGACGGGCGGCCTCCCTCTGCGTCCGCCCGCGGAGAGGAGCGGGATGTCAGCGGGAGGAAGGCGCTCCTCTTCCTCCGTTTAAAAACGGCCCCGCGCGCGCGTGTGTGTGTGAGAGTGTGCGTGGACGCTGGACCGTCTGTGGACTTTGTCGCCCCCCGGTGGTCAAACCTCCGCACCACAACTGAAAAAGCCTCCGGTGCCGCAGGGACAAATATGAAAGTAGAACTTGGACCAGGAACCGGAAGGGAACCCTGTCTCCCCACAGAAACCCGGTCCCGGTCCCGGTGCCGTGGACACAGATGTGGGTGCCAGATGTTGGCGTCTCACCTGCAACCAGCTTCAACCTGCCGGCGGGTCCGCTGGTGGGCTGTGGCCAACCTCGCCAGCAGGGGGCGCCACCGAGCAGGGGAACGCGTCAGAGGAGCCGATTCTGTATTTGAGCCAACTTTGGAGATCGTAGTCACACGTTTCTACATCGAGGGTGGCGATGCAACTTTAGTTTTGAGAACTATTCCAAACCACGGAGAGGAGCAGCAGAGGACCTGGAAGTTCCAACCCAGTTCCGTCTCTGCCGGAGAGGGGCGTTTCCTCAATTCACCGCCATGGTCGCGCGCGCGGTGCACGAGCACCATCACGTAGTTTGCGCTTTCAGCTGTACACGAGAATAAAACAGGACAAAAGAACAGCAGAAATGTCAGAAATGTCCCAGAACACAGCACAGCTTTTGTCCCGAGAAAGACTGAACTTTGACGGAGACGGAAGAAGACAAAAGGGAAACTGACGGGGACGGAAAACCTTTAAGCACGTGACCTGGAGAAAGCGAAAGTAGAGACCTTTCTAAAACCAGACGACTCAGGAAGACCTGATCACTGCAGCAGGATCTCTTCAGGGTGGATCACTGCTCCACCTGGTCTCCAGGGCTCCAGGCTGGTGTCGGGTGATCTTCTGCCGTCAGCGGGAACATGGGGTCGGCCAGGTAACCTCCGCTCAACGCCCGGCTCTTCCAAACACAAGAAACTGCAGCACCGCTATCAAACCAGACAAAGACGGCAGCTCGGACTTACTTAGAGCCGGAAGTGCAGCTCTCGCGGAAATTATAGACAAAAACAACCTAAAATCTTGCCTGTGAAGAGATTTTGGGGTTTGGGGGGTTTTTTTGCGATAGAGTATGAGAGAGAGAGAGTTGGAAAGAGAAAGAAAAGAGAAAAAATTCGCGGTGCCGCGTGTTTCGTGGGAGCTCCTGACCCTCCGGGAGGCGCATTCGGTCCGCCAGGTGAACCAGCTCGTTTTTAGAAGTTGGACGCACAGTCGATGTTTATCCAGCAGATCTTGACGAACATCCTTTTGCCTCCTGAAGCAGCTCTTGATAATTGTTCACATGTCTTGTTAAATACCAACGTTCCTGCAGCAGCCCGAGGCGGCAGGTTCCCCCCAAACCCAACCCCAACCCTAACCCCAACCTCCTCCGCTGGAGACTCTGCGGACGTTCTCAACTATTTCCACCAACAGACAATTTTCCTTCAGTTATTCGTCCCTTTAAAAGTTCGCAAATCCACTAAATGAAGTCTTGTCCTCTGCAGAAAGGTCTTTCACTCACCTGCCGCGGTCCTCCTCCACCCACTCCTGGCCCAGCTGATGCACCAGCCCCGCCTTTTCATCCGCTCGACGCTGTTGAAGAACAAACGTCCTTTACTTCCTGTCCAGAGTCGAGCTGGAGCGTCCGGAGCGTCCTCCCTTCATCACACCAGCACGGGTCTGCTCCGCGCACCTGGGCCAATTAGCGGGGCCCCTGAGGACAGACAGCGCCGCCCAGCGGCCGATAACGGGATAGGCGGCTCCGCCACGAGGAATCCGGCGGAGGCGTGGCTGAAGGCGACGGAGCGAGTCTGCGTCATTATCAACCACAGAGAGATGAAAAACAGGAAGTTTGATGGCGGCCGTGGGCCCGATCCCACACGGCTCTTCTTCTGTGTTTGAGCCGCAGCAGCAGCCCGACGCTGGACCCGCTGGTTCTACTGGTTCTACTGGTTCTACTGGGAGCAGAAGGAGCTCTGGGCGGTTGGCTGCTGTTGCTCTCAGATATGAATCGATTTATGATGAAACGCTCCTCCTCTGGTTGTGATGGATGTGAGGTACAGGTGTCACGTTTGAGCGTTGGGGGCCCTCGGGGACCGGAGGCGGAGCCATGGCGACCTCTGCTCCAGTGGACTGACCTTTTTGGGTTTTTGATTCACCACCGTGTGTGTGTTCTGCCTTTAGCTACTTCTAAATCTGTCTGCCTAATGATTCTTTCTTTAATAAATTCTGGCCGACATTTTGAAAAGACAACCTCTTGGTGCTCGGCTTCACTAACTCGCAGGCAGGTGCTTTCTGTTTCCTCCCCTAGAAGCTAAGACGAAGAAAATCCTGTCAACATTGCTTGTGAACAATGGTGAATTCACTAAAACACAAAAATATGAGACATTTACAATAGTTGATCATGTTTTAAAATTCTCTAAATATTTATGTTTCTTTCAATGCAATGTCAGCATTCGGATGGCGCTCCTGCTCCTCCGTTTAAGTGTGTGTGTGTGTGTGCGCGCGTGCGTGAACGCGTCCATCCAGCCTGAACCGTCTGTGGACTTTGTCGCCCCCCGGTGGTCAAACCTCCGCACCACAACTGAAAAAGCCTCCGGTGCCGCAGGGACAAATGTGAAAGTAGAACTTGGACCAGGAACCGGAAGGGAACCCTGTCCCCCCACAGAAACCCGGTCCCGGTCCCGGTGCCGTGGATACAGATGTGGGTGCCAGATGTTGGCGTCTCACCTGCAACCAGCTTCAACCTGCCGGCGGGTCCGCTGGTGGGCTGTGGCCAACCTCGCCAGCAGGGGGCGCCACCGAGCAGGGGAACGCGTCAGAGGAGCCGATTCTGTATTTGAGCCAACTTTGGAGATCGTAGTCACACGTTTCTACATCGAGGGTGGCGATGCAACTTTAGTTTTGAGAACTATTCCAAACCACGGAGAGGGGCAGCAGAGGACCTGGAAGTTCCAACCCAGTTCCGTCTCTGCCGGAGAGGGGCGTTTCCTGAATTCACCGCCATGGGTCGCGCGCGCGGTGCACGAGCACCATCACGTAGTTTGCGCTTTCAGCTGTACACGAGAATAAAACAGGACAAAAGAACAGCAGAAATGTCAGAAATGTCCCAGAACACAGCACAGCTTTTGTCCCGAGAAAGACTGAACTTTGACGGAGACGGAAGAAGACAAAAGGAAAACTGACGGGGACGGAAAACCTTTAAGCACGTGACCTGGAGAAAGCGAAAGTAGAGACCTTTCTAAAACCAGACGACTCAGGAAGACCTGATCACTGCAGCAGGATCTCTTCAGGGTGGATCACTGCTCCACCTGGTCTCCAGGGCTCCAGGCTGGTGTCGGGTGATCTTCTGCCGTCAGCGGGAACATGGGGTCGGCCAGGTAACCTCCGCTCAACGCCCGGCTCTTCCAAACACAAGAAACTGCAGCACCGCTATCAAACCAGACAAAGACGGCAGCTCGGACTTACTTAGAGCCAGGAAGTGCAGCTCTCGCGGAATTATAGACAAAAACAACCTAAAATCTTGCCTGTGAAGAGATTTTAGGGTTTTGGGGTTTTTTTTTGCGATAGAGTATGAGAAAGAGAGAGAGAGAAAGAAAGAGAGAGAAAGAAAGAGAGAGAGAGAGAGGGTGTGTGTGTTGTGTGTGTGTGTGTTCTGTAAACACTCCTCCGGGTTTGACTTCCTGTGTTGTAAACGTGGGCGTTTTTAATGGTTGAACTGATAGCGGTGGTTGTGTGGGACACCAGATGGGCTGAAGGGACCTTCTGGACTCTACAGATGGGTTTCAGGTTTGAGTCCAAAGGGAACGTTTAGGAGAACCTGAAGGTGACCTTGGACACCAGATCACTGGTATGTTGAACAAAAAACCAAACCAAAAACCAACCCTGACGGGGACGGAAAACCTTTAAGTACGTGACCTGGAGAAAGCGAAAGTAGAGACCTTTCTAAAACCAGATGACTCAGGAAGACCTGATCACTGCAGCAGGATCTCTTCAGGGTGGATCACTGCTCCACCTGGTCTCCAGGGCTCCAGGCTGGTGTCAGGTGATCTTCTGCCGTCAGCGGGAACATGGGGTCGGCCAGGTAACCTCCGCTCAACGCCCGGCTCTTCCCAAACAGGAAGCCTCAGCAGCGCCACTAAAGGGAACACTGGATCCGCTTCTTTTTCGCGTTGAGGAAAAACTTTTGCAGACATTTGTGTTAACTCAGTCAGCTGATCGGAGCAGCTAGAAGCGCGTGCAGCTCCGCGAGGCTCAAGATAAAAACTAAAATCATCCCAGTGAAGCAGCTTTAGTTTTTACTGCTGGTTTGAGGCCTGTTTGTCGCGGTGTGTGCGTGTGCGTGAAAGTAGAGTGTTCTACTTTCTACTAGATAAGTGAGGACAGTTTTGGCTGGTCCTCAAAAAAGCTGGATTCAGGGTTCAGACTTGGTTTTCAGGTTTTAGGGTTTAGGTCAGGGGTCAGGTGGGTTTAGGTCAGGGGTCAGGTGGGTTTAGGTCAGGGGTCAGGTGGGTTTAGGTCAGGGGTCAGGTGGGTTAGCTTAGCTGATCTTTTTGTGAACTCTGACAGGTCAAGTTATTGGGGAAGTGACATGGAGTCATGTGATGCACCTGTGACATTACAGGAAGTGAAGAATACAATATCTCTGTTAAAAAACAAGAAATCAGCAGGAACTAATGGTCCAAAACTTTACAAGTTTTCTCATAAACTGGCATCTTACTTAGTCGACGTCCGTGGAGAGCACAGAAAGAACATCTCCCAACCACCATGACTCCAGCGTTGATGACATTGGTACCCAAACCTAAAAAAACAACAAGTGGCACTCAATTAGTTTACTGAATATTGACTGGATTCTTCTAGAGAAAGGAGTTCTGGGTGATTGGCTGCTGTTGCTTTCAGATATTAATCAATTTCTAATAAAAAGGTCCTTCCCCTGGTTGGGAGGGACCTGAGAAGGTTCTCTGCTGAGGCCGCCTCCACAAATGCTGCTTTTGTCTTCCAGAGAAAAACTTCAGACCATCTTGTGTCGCTACGCCAAGGACACTCTGAGCTACATCAACAGGGTGAAGAGCTTCTGTGACGGGAGCTCCAACTGGATCCTGCAGAGGAAGACAGAGGTAGAAAGTATGATGGACATCAAAGACAGAGCTGAGAAGATCAACCTCAGCTTCAGCCACGTCAGCCAGTCAGAGAACAAAGGCAGAGCTCTGTGGGAGTACTTGAGGAGCGCCACCACCCTGCAGGTGAACGTGGACAAGAAGTTTGCAGCTCTGGAGGAGGAGCTGGCAGAGGTGCTGAAGAGCACTGACCGCGGCCTGCAGGAGCTGGATGAGTTCCTGTACGCTGTGGAGAAGCTGGCCTTCACCTCTCTGCACGTCTTCAAGGAGAAGAACAACATGCTGCGGCTGCCCGCCGGGATCAGCCTGGATTTGGTTCAGGCCCTCATCGGTGCCGCCCAGCATGGCTGCTCTCTCCGGGTCTTGCTGATCCTGGACTCAGAAGAGTTCTTTGTTCCTCGACTGCAGAACGTGGACGTGCTGCTCACCCAGCTCAACAAATACGTGGGCATCACCCAGCTGATGTGTGACCAGATGGAAAAAAGGTACGCTGTCCGTCTCCCACCCCCAGCAGGCTAACGACCCTCACCTGAGCCCAGATCCTGGACACACCAGTTTACCTGGTGCCCTGGTAGCGTTAGCTCAGGTGGTTGGTATCACGCTAGCATCAGGTATCTGTGTAGGTTCTCAGCCAGGTCAGTGATCCAAGGGTAGATCTGTGAGCAGCTGGCCTTGTTTAGTTTTCCTTGAAGATGTTCCACCTCCTCTCCAGAAGACTTGACTTCTGAGCTTGTTGTTGTTGCAGAGATGGAAAATAAAGCCCCGTGGACCATCAGTGCGCTGATGATCTGGGTGGTCACCTGAGGGGCGTTGATGGGGTCCTCCACCTAGTCTCGGTTTGGGCGTTTCCCCTTTGTCTGCTGGGTCACATGGTGATGGGTCACCAGGTCTGGTGAAACAGTGAACTCTTGGATTGCTGATGGAAAGAGTGGAGGACTGCACCAGACGTGGGGGACAGGAAGTGCCCAAGTCCACCCCCTCTGTTTAAAGATGGTTCCTCCAACTTGACATGGACGGCTTCCCTGCGCCCCGCCCAAGCCTGGGACCTAAGCCGGCCAGTACACGGACTTGGCTGACATCCAAGGTCCGTGCGCTGCCCAGAGAAGGTCGCGGGCTCAGGAGAGGCGTCAGGGAAGCTTTCCACGTCAAGTTGGAGGAACCATCTTTAAACAGAGGGGGTGGACTTGGGCACTTCCTGTCTTCCGGAGAGGAGGTGGAACATCTTCAAGGTATCCTAAACAAGGCCAGCTGCTCACAGAGATCTACCCTTGGCCATCATCATGGTGTTTCTCTGTCACACGTTACAGTAACTGGTGTCCAAGACCCACCAAGGACACCAGCGTAGAGCTGGATGTGGATTTGTCTGAAGAGGACATCCAGAACATGTTGACCCACATCAAACAGCTCCATTCCATCAGGTAAACGGTCAACAGGAAGCTCTGGAAACCGACCTACCAGAGAAGCTGTGCACCTTCACCCTTGACCTCACCTCTGTCTTCATCAGGTTGGACCAGACGTTCAGAACTGCATCCCTGTTTCAGGGAGAAGATTCATCGACCTTCATCAAGGAGTTTGATGGTCGCAGAGACAGAATGTTGAAGTTTCTAGATGCGGTGGAGGAGAGCGCCGATCAGTTGGACAGGATGCACCTCGGGGCCAGGATCTCCAGCATCGCCAGCAGCTCGGTGGGGGCCACCGGTGGTGTGCTCACCATCGTGGGCTTGGCGTTGAGTCCTGTGACTGCAGGGCTGTCTCTGGGTCTGACCATAGCTGGGATTGGCATGGGAGTCACCAGCGGAGTCAACAGCATCGTCACCACCGCCACCGAGGCCGGAGTCAACAGCACGCAAAAAAATAAAGCCAATGAAGCTTTGGAGAACTTCATGGAAGACATCAAAGTTCTTCGTGTCTGTCTGAAGAAGATCGCCATGGAGAAAACAACTGAAGAAGAATTATCTGCAGCGATAGGCAAGGTGGTTTTGAAGCTGTGTGGGGTTGCAAGAGCCATCGATGGTCTTGTGGATGCGGTTTCTGCTTTCCGAATGTTTAAGACGGGTGAGTTGCTCGAGGGTGCTGCGAATGTGGCCCAGCAGGCAGGTAGAGGAGCTGGTAGGGTGGCCCAGGAACTCCCAGACATGGGCCAGGCAGCAGCCCGAGGACCTCTAGTAATGGCCAAGGCAGCCAGGGCCGGCCTCATCGTGGTCAACGCTCTGTTCGTCACCCTGGACGTCTTCTTCATCGTCAAAGACGGCATGAGCTTGGCCAAAGGCAGCAAGAACGAGCTGGCAAAGTTCCTCAGAGCCAGAGCTGCTCTGTGGCGCTCACAGATGAAGGCATGGGAGAAGATCTACAAGAACCAGAAAGAAGGCGAGAAGAGGGTTGAGAAGAACCAGGCTGTCCTGAAGACGCCGTTTTATCCCAGCAGCCCTGAGGAAGAGGAGGAGAAAGTAGAAGAGTAATCCAACCACTGATGGGAAGGAAGACCACAGGCAGGTTTTTAGCATCGATGATCAGTTACAATCATCCAGAATCTCATTTCACTGTTTCCTGAACAAAGAGCTGAATCTTTGTTCTCCAACATCCAGAGGATCCTTTGATCACATTTAACCAACTTTAAACTCGTCTGTGACGCCAGAATAATCGTCTCTCGGTCAGTCGAGAGAAGCTCTGTGACAACTTTATATGTTGCTTTGAACTAATCAACTTAAATTGTTGCAACTTTGACGATTTTATGCTTCTTTGTGATCAATGTTAATTAAAGAAAGATAAAGACAATTATAGTTTAGTCATTTTTCAATAAATCAATAATGTTATGTTTGTTTTATTACAATTAAAATCGGTGGCCTCCTGCTCCTGATTGTGCGCGTGTGTGTGTGTGTGTGTGTGTGTGTGTGTGTGTGTGTGTGTGTGTGTGTGTGTGTGTGTGTGTGTGTGTGACTTTGTCGCCCCCCGGTGGCCAAACCTCCGCACCACAACTGAAAAAGCCTCCGGTGCCGCAGGGACAAATGTGAAAGTAGAACTTGGACCAGGAACCGGAAGGGAACCCTGTCCCCCCACAGAAACCCGGTCCCGGTGCCGTGGACACAGATGTGGGTGCCAGATGTTGGCGTCTCACCTGCAACCAGCTTCAACCTGCCGGCGGGTCCGCTGGTGGGCTGTGGCCAACCTCGCCAGCAGGGGGCGCCACCGAGCAGGGGAACGCGTCAGAGGAGCCGATTCTGTATTTGAGCCAACTTTGGAGATCGTAGTCACACGTTTCTACATCGAGGGTGGCGATGCAACTTTAGTTTTGAGAACTATTCCAAACCACGGAGAGGGGCAGCAGAGGACCTGGGAAGTTCCAACCCAGTTCCGTCTCTGCCGGAAAGGGGCGTTTCCTGAATTCACCGCCATGGTCGCGCGCGCGGTGCACGAGCACAATCACGTAGTTTGCGCTTTCAGCTGTACACGAGAATAAAACAGGACAAAAGAACAGCAGATATGTCAGAAATGTCCCAGAACACAGCACAGATTTTGTCCCGAGAAAGACTGAACTTTGACGGAGACGGAAGAAGACAAAAGGGAAACTGACGGGGACGGAAAACCTTTAAGCACGTGACCTGGAGAAAGCGAAAGTAGAGACCTTTATAAAACCAGACGACTCAGGAAGACCTGATCACTGCAGCAGGATCTCTTCAGGGTGGATCACTGCTCCACCTGGTCTCCAGGGCTCCAGGCTGGTGTCGGGTGATCTTCTGCCGTCAGCGGGAACATGGGGTCGGCCAGGTAACCTCCGCTCAACGCCCGGCTCTTCCAAACACAAGAAACTGCAGCACCGCTATCAAACCAGACAAAGACGGCAGCTCGGACTTACTTAGAGCCGGAAGTGCAGCTCTCGCGGAATTATAGACAAAAACAACCTAAAATCTTGCCTGTGAAGAGATTTTAGGGGTTTTGGGTTTTTTTTGCGATGAGAAAGAGAGAGAGAGAATGAAAGAGAAAGAAAGAGTGGGAGAGAGAGAGAGAGAGAGGGTGTGTGTGTGTGTGTGTGTGTGTGTGTGGGTGTGTGTGT